>KZ994316.1:0-12974 GCA_003614705.1 Blyttiomyces helicus | reverse complement strand
CAGAGATTCTCCGCAACCGGTGGTGACTCCTCCTCGCTCCCGATTCCTGCCACTCGACCTTTGCCATCTTGAATCCGCCAGTTGCATATTCCCGCCCTTCAACCTGCAAGAAGAAAGCCACCGCCTCCCCTCTGTCCCTTCCCTCCTACTGCTCAAATACACTCCAGAGAACACCGCAGGAACCTTCCTCACTGTCCCAAAGAAAGTGTGTGCCCGCCCGAGACCTTCCAAGAGCTAGCTTCCTTTATAGCTGTCTGAGGCAGTGAGTATCAATTCCCTCCCTTTGGTTCGAATGAAAGAGTGCGGGGTGGTCGCGACTGCGGGTGGGTTGGTGGGGGGGCGGGGGGGGAGTGGCGCGTATCCGGACGGTGGAGCGTGGGGAGGTGGTCCTGCCGATCGGAGTGAGCCCGAGCGAAGCGAGGGTCTGTTGCCTCCTTTTTTGGAAGACCTTCGGGAAGACCTTCGCGAAGCGATAGTCGGGAGGCGTGCAACGACTAGCGTCCGATGCTTGAAGACTGCCAAAATCCGCGCCACGACCTTCCTTATGTCATATAGCCTGCAAGCCTGAGGAACGCGTGGAGTTAGTGGGGGGCCTGCGATACATCGGGTTCTTTTTAGGATATCTATGGCCTCCCCCGATGCAGTCGACGTAATCTCGTAGGCGTGCGGCGCGCCTCCTAGTCTCCACTTCCTCTCCTTTCCATCCCTCCCCCTCTCCGACCTGCTGTTGCCGTCGCTCGCCGTTCGCGCCGTTCGCTCGTAAAGGACAAGTGTGTGCGCAAATCTTCTCCGTTACAAGTCCTCTTATCGAATGTGCTATCTTCCTCTTCCCCCCACCCACCCCCCCTCTCGCCCCCTTCATATTCCCAATTCACCCCGCAGCCTCGAGTCCTTGATTGTCTACCTGCTATATACCGACTTTCGTTCATCGAATACTTCCACGTCCCGGCCGATTTCGGACCTCTCCATCTTGATATTTGAAAGAAAAAGAAGAAAGCAGGAGAGCCTCCGTTAGCTCGACATTGAACACCTCCCCCTGAGAAGAACCCATCTCCGCCGTGTCTCTGTCGCCGTGGGAAAGAGAAAAGATGACTTCAACCAACTGGCCCCAAATTTCGACAGCCGTCGTCCAGCATCAGCCCGATGCGCTTGGCGCGCAGCCGCCTTCCCCGACCAAGTCTGCCCCCTGCCCTCCTATCACCACCCATGGTTCCTATTCCCCGACTCATCCTACCATAGACGCGAACGCCGCACAGATGATGGCCCCTCAGGCTACGCAAGCCGGGAACATCGCCGGGTCGGCTCCCCAGCGCGCGAGCTGGTCCGAGACGTTCGAGGAGGACGATGAGGTCGTCTCCAGCGGGATCGTCACGATCAACGAGCGGGCGGAGGGCGATGAGCAGGTGAGCTTCCTATTCCAATGCTGAGCCGCCGTCAAGGCGATTCTGAAGGGCATGGCACACGTCCGTTTGAACTGCTTGGACTCTGATATTTTTTTTCGTCTCCTGCGTCAGACCCACGCTTCGCACTCAATCCGCCCTACGCTCCGCCACCCGCTTCCGCGTCGTCCTGAGGAGGACTCGTCGCCGGTTGATTCGGAGGCTGGGTACGTCTACTTCTGCATACGAAATGTGGAGGATCGGGGCCGGGGAATTGGCAATCGGCGCACAGTTGTTCTCCGCCGTATTAACCTTTTTTACCTTTTAATCATCGATTCAACAGCCAGTTCAGCTCAGAGAGTCCTCAGCACCCGAAGGTCCCCGCGGCCGAAGAAGCCGGCGGCCTCGTCGCCGCCGGGGGCCAGAATTCATCCACCACGCCGACGCCCCCGCTGCCTCCGCTCATGAACATGCAGACCCCGCAAGCTCAAGACGTATCGATGCCTGACGCGCCACAGATGGAGCGCAAGCCCGTTCCGCCCGTCCCCGGCCACTTCGGACCAAATGGACAGGGCCACTTCAACGGCAACCCTCATCAAGGATTCTTCAACGGCGGTAGACCTCAAGGCCCCGGCGCGCCGATGCCACCGACCCTCATGAACGGCGGTCCCTCTGGTTTCAACGGCGGCCCGCGCCCGCCGTTCGGTGGGTTTAACAACCCTCCCCCGGGGATGTACGGCCGTCCCGGCGGGTTCCAAGGCCCGCATGGGCACCCTCCGCGACCGGGATTCAACGGCGGTGGCGGCCCGATGAACCGCCCGCCGCCCCACCACCCCGGCGGCCCGATGAACCGTCCCGGTTTCCCCCACGGGCCGCCCAACTTTGGCCGCCCCCCGCCCCAAATGCAGGCCCCGCGGCCCCAGATGCCGCCGCCCCCGCACGCCGGCCCCAGGCCCCCGCAGCCGCCGAACCAAATGGGAATCCGCCCCGCGCAGCAACCTCCTCACCCGCCCTCTCACGCACTCGAGTACCGCCCCGACGGGTCTCCGTTCCACCCGATCCACACCGTCCGGTTCTCGTCCCCGTACAATATCATCTCTGGCTTCCCTCCCGGATCGCGCCTGTTCGTCGGGAATCTTGCGGCGGAGAAGACGGACAAGAGGCAGGTTGCAGACCTGTTTGCGCAGTTTGGGAATATTGCTGAGATTACTTTTAAGGGCACGTTTGGGTTTGTGCAGTTTGAGTCCGTTGAGGCTTGTCAGAGGGCCATTGCTCAGGAGCAGGGGAGGGAGCTTGGTGGAGTGAAGCTTGGTGAGTTTTTTTTTGCATGTTTTCGGGCAATGCTTGAGTCGACGAGTTGGGAAGTGGGGGCATCACCTGAGATGGCTTAACACTTTTGCTAATTTTCCCTTGATCTCGATTCCTGCAGACCTCCGTGTTTCACGCGACAAGCGTGAAGAGCGCAACAGCAACCGTGCTGGGTTCGATCCGCACTCGGGTCCCGGTGGAGGCCGCGGCAACGCCCCATCCGGACGCGGCAGCCGCGACGACCACGGCCCACGCGGATCCGGCTCCCGCCGTCGCTACGACTCGGACTCGGACAGCTACTCCAGCGACGACGAACGCGACCGCCGCCGCGACCACCGCGACCACCGCGACCGCGACTACGACCGCGACCATCGCGACTCCCGCGACTCCCGCGACTCCCGCAGCAAGTCCTCCCGCTACGCAATCGTCGAGCGCCGCCACCCGGTCCCTGCCACATCTGGCTCAACTTCCTCCTACCGCCGCATGGACGACGACCGTCGCGACCGCCGCGACCGCGACTACCACTCGTCGGACCGCGATCGCGATCGTGATCACAGGCGCGGAGACCGCGACGACCGGCGTAGGACCTCCAGGTCGCCGCCTCCGCGCCAGGGCTCGCGCTGGAGTGGCCCGGAAGGCCGCAGGGGATCGCACCAGGAGTCTAAGCCCATGACGTCGGCTTCCGCCGCTGCGCCGGGCTCGGTCGTCGGCAATGTCTTGCCCCCAGCGCGGTATGGTATCGCGGTGCCGGAATGCCAGATCATCGTCTTCTCTGACGTCTCGCCGTAAGTGTCGATGCGCTTCCCCTCCCTCCGCACTTGAAATCGTTTCTCGAATCGGACACGTACCTGACCTTTCCCTCTCCCGCCTCTCCCTCTCTCAACAGGCACTTTGTGACCCGCATCGAATCCGTTCTCCGCACGACGGGCGTATCCGTCGCGACGCTTGCGTTCAATCAGAACCAGATGGATCTACGCGCGATCGTGTCGCAGATGATGGCTGAGGGCGTGCGCGGGATCATCTTCCTGGAGCAGCAGCACGAGAGGAGTGGGTTGGTTTCCATGCAGGTGTTCCAGGTCAGCGGTGGAATTTCTGGTGAGTTTTTTTGGTTTTGCTTGTTTAGGAGACGGTGGTACGGCGGGATGTGGAGCTTGGTTGGGACGACGTGTGATGAACCGTGCCGTACGAACTCTTTCGCTGTATCTGACACCCGAACCCCCCCTCGCGTACGTGTCCCCCGGTGCAGAATACGACAACATCACCCCAGAGAACGCCGGCCTCGTCCTGGTCCAAAACCGTCTCGTGCGCCCTTTGACGCAGTACGGCGCGGGCATGCCCCCTCCGGTGGTCGCGCCCGCCGCGCCCCAGCTCGACGCCAACAGCCTGAACTCCGTCCTCGCCTCCATCCTGGGCGCGGGCAACGCCGGCGGACAGCAGCAGCCTCTCGACGGCACCGCCGCCCTTCTCGCTCTCGCCGCCGCCTCGCAGCAGCAGCAACAGCAGCATCAGCATCAGCAGTTCCAGGGCGTGCTGAGTGGCCTGGGCATGCCCGGGCTCGGTCTCGGTCTCGGCGGAGTCGGGATGGGGCTTGCGGGAGTTCCGGGTGCGATGCCGCAGCAGCCCGGCGGTGCGGCCCCGTCTCAGCAGCAGCAGCAGCAGCAGCAGCCTCAACAACAGCAGCAGCAGCAGCCGAACATGTCCCTCCTCATGTCGCTCCTCAACTCGGGCGCTGCCCAGCAACAGCAGCAGCAGCAGCCTTCGCAGCAACAGCAGCCCCTCCTCCACGGGCAGCAGCAACAGCAGCCGATACATCAGATGCAACAGCAACAGCAGCCCCCCTTCCGCATGGCCGGCGGCATGGTCGGCCGTCAGGCTCCGATGGCCCCCGCTCCGCAGGGACAGCAGCAACCGCAGCAGCAGCAGCAGGGTCCCCCGCAGCAGCCGCAGGATGTTGGGAACATCCTTAACAGGCTCAAGCAGCTCGACGCGCTTCAGCAGAGTCTGAACATGGGGCCTGGGGGTCGGTAGAGGGAGTTGGTCGGCGCGCGGGTGTGTGGGGGGGGGGGGGGGGGGTTTGGGTAATATTTCCGGGGGGGGGGGGGGGGGGGGGGGGGGGTGGGGGGGGGGGGGGTGTGGGGGGGGGGGGGGGGGGTGCGGTTTGCGTAATATTTCCCTATTTTTATTCCCCCCCCCTGTCCTCTCAGTCTCTTGTCAGTTTATCTTTTTTCGCGTGGGTGGCTGGGGGAGGGTGAGAGGAATATCAAAAAAGGAACGAGGGGTTGCTTTCTACGATCACGTCATCAAATCAAGAGCGTTCCGCGCACAGAGCATCTTTCCATTTCGGCACACCCGGAGCCCTTCCTCTGCGTATGCCACCACAGGGAATTGGCCATCACAAGTGGAGGGTTTCCCGCTCTCGAGTCGGTCTGTTGCCACATTATTGTGCAACCCTGTGCATTTGTCCATTTTTCGTACATGTTCCGAGAGCCAGGCTGTTGTCATCATTTCAGTACACGACACCATGTTCCTCACCCACAGGAGTAACGAAGCTGAAGATCGACACTATCAGCTACCATCACCGCTCGATTCCCAATGATCGACCCATGCAATCCAGTGCACAAACGGTACCTCAATGAACTGGATGGCGAGGTGCAGCCTTCCGAGGATTTTCAATTGAAGAATGAGACGTCCTTGGAGCGATGGGGGTGCGGGGTTGTGGGTTCTTCCAACGACGGAGTCTTGTCCTGCGCACCCCGCAAACGAGCCGCGCCTTTCGTGTCCTCAAAACAAATCCAGAGCGTTGCGCGTAAGAAATCTGCTTCCTTCCGTCCACCAACGAACAGGCAAGCCTTCCTCACCCAGTAGCGAGAGACACATGCTCTTCAGAAAAGCACCAGCAGGGAGCACACCTGGTCCGAAACATACGCCATGCGCCGTGATAGTAGTCTGTCCACCCAGCAACCCCACCGGGCCGTTTGACGCTCTTTGTGATGTTGCACATTGCAGCGCTTGCTGACGCGGTCTCCCGAATACAAATGCGACTTCCAAAACAAGCTGGATTGGCCCGCCTGCTGCCAAAGGTGCACACCATCGTCGCTTCTATCGTTGAAGCCAGTTGAAAACGCAATGGCTCTCTTGGAATTGGTTTGCAACCTTTTCACGAAACTGACCAACACTGCCATGAGCCGACGCTAGCACCATCGTGGGATTCCCAACCAGCTCCTTGCAGCCGCCGGCCATCCAATTTTTACCCACTTTTTCGAGTCTGAATCGAATAACGGACGACTTGACCGAGCCGGTGACAACGCTGACCACGCCGACTTCATCGCATCGTGCCAGAGAGCTGGGAACAGCCCCCTGTGGCGATGGGAGAGTCCCACTCGCCTTCCACTTTTTACGCTTTCGCAGTTGGCACGCCCAGCAGGCGCAGGGATTTCGTCGCAGTCATCTGCATGCCTTTTGCACTGAGTCGCATGCGTGCAGCCTTCTGGAGCGTCCCCCCATCAGGGGCGAAACGTCTTGCAGCGACAGAGGACTCGAACAGCGGGCTCCATCAAGAAGCTGACCTCCAGCGTCGGGTTCCCAAGCTCGAGTCTATTGGTTGCTGCATGTAGAGCGAAGACGTTCCCATTTTGTACCAGACTGGTCCACTTTTTACATGTTTTGGCTACTTGGTACTTCATGGTAATTGCATCCCCGCTTCCTTTTTTCCCCCATCTCCTCCCCTCTCCAAAAAAAAATCGAGAATCCGCAGTGTGATAGTTGAAAAACGGTGCGAATACAATCTGTGAGGGGAAGAAACTGCTGGGCAAATGCGAACCTCATCTCGTCACTGCGGTTGTGTTGGAGAACAAAAAAAACTCATGTATGCTGAGAGCCTCACAATCAGCCCGGAAAACGATCCTTGAGACATCGTGGCAAATGGCTTGCGCCCGAGGTGAAGACCTCTGTGATGGGGGGAAGGTAGTTCGGAATCAAAATGCGACCAGAGAACACGTGCCAACTATGGCACACAATTTTTCAGTCCGATCCGGCGGAGGGCAACGATTAAAAGTCAGGAGAGCTTCAAAGAGCGAAATGACAGGAAAAGGTTTAAGGCGTCGAGGCAAGGGCTGTGAAGGCAAAGACGAAGATGGGTTTACTTTGTTCACAATGAGCTCAGATGACGGCGCACCCCCATAGTCACACATCCCACCCAGTCCCCTGTTTATAATAGACACGTTGGTGGTTGGCCGATTGTTATGCCTGCACACGGCTCGAGCATGATGCCAACAATCAGGGGGGAATAAGGAGGGAAAGGTGGTGGGACAGGGTGAAGAGGAGGACTGCTGGTTGAGAAGATTCTTTCCTTCTTCTTAGATGACGGTGCACTTCCAGGCTCCACCTCCATCCTCCACCCCCCTGCGAGCACGGACGCGTTCGGCAAACCACCCGCCAAGCCACGCCAGGGAGCCAATCACCTCCCGAATACAAAGGTCCTAGATTCGACACCTGCTGCATGTCGAGTTACGCCACTGCCATCCTGTTCATTGCATAATTGGTCCGCAAGGTTTCAAAAAGCTGACCATCCCTGCCACGCTCCCTTAGTTGCATGATTGCAGACGAGATTCCCGGCTTCTTGCAGCAATGCCAGTTTCTTCCGGCCTTTTTTATATATTGGTGACTAAACTCGATGGCGGATGAATGGAACGGGCTGCTTAACCACGCCGACTTTTCAGCAAGCTTGAATCAGCCCTCGGTGGGGATGGAGGAGGCCCACCACTCTTGGGTTGTTTGAACTTTGCGATCAGTCCACCCGGCGGCCGACGGTTAGGGAGAGTGGCAGTAAACTGCATGACTTTTGACAATGGGTGGACCTAAGATCCTAAGGTCGAGCCGGTCTATTGCCCCATGTACTAGACAGACTTTCTTCTTTTTATACATATTCTGGACGCCTGCTACCAAATGCATCGGTTTTTTGACCCACGGAAGGAATATTGCACGATGGGGCCAGGCGCATGGCTCTCCGGGTGCAGAATTCTGACGTTTTTCAAGTGAAGAGCGAACGGTCCTCGAAGCGAGCACGGGGGATGGACGGCTCGGGATCATTGATCAGCTCATCAGTGTCTTGTCCTTCTGCGCCCCGCACAAAATAGGCTGCTTACGTTGTCAAAGCAAATACAGAGGAAGGTTCATGCACATGATTGCGGTGCGGCCGAAGTGGGCACTATGAGGCACTATGTATTCCCTTGCACCACTCTTGTCCTTCAAAATTATTCCCTCGTGACAATACCAACTTGGAGGTGTCTGATCTCAAAAGTTACGGCTGTTAGCGAGGTTCCGAAGCTCGAGCTGGACCGCCGGTCGGTGGCCGCGAACCTTGCGCAATCTTGTGATATTGTTTTTGAACGAGAAACATCTGGACTCCTGATGCCCAACTCATTATCGCTTCATCTCTTGCCAGTTCAAAATGCCATGGCCGCTTGGGATTGGCCCGTCCCGGCTATCACGGGGCATCGACGGTGCGGGATCATCGTCCAGCCACCGGGTCTTGTCCTCCTGCGCCCTGCCGAAAGCGGCCACTGGCGTTGTCAAACCAAATGCAGAGGGCTCTTGCACATGGTTGCGATACTTGCCAAAGTGGCCGCTATGCCCTCGAAAATTGCCAATCTTGTCCTTCGCTATGAACCCTTCTTGTTACTGCTGAATCGCAGGACCGTGTCTGACCTCAATGAATGCCAATTGTCCATCAGTGTGATTCCGGAGATCAAGCCAGTCGGTTTGCTGCGATCCTCACCGCATTTTGTATCTTGTGAATGAGATTTTTTTGGAACAAGTGACATGATGCCCAACTCATTGTCGCTTCTTCTCCTGCCAGTTCAAAATGCCACGGCTGCTTGGGATTCACCCGCCCAGCAATTCCGGGGGATCGTCGATGCGGCATCTTCTTCCAGCAACGGGGTCTTGTCCTCCTGCGCCCCGCACGAAAGAGGCCGCTTGCGTTGTCGAAGCAATTACAGAGGAGGGTTTTTGCAGATGATTGCGGTTCTTGCCAAAGTGGTCACTAAGCCGTTGAAAACTATCATTCTTGTTTTTTGCTTTACACCCTCCTTGATGTTGTTGAACCGCACGTGGCTGACCTCAAAGAACGCTATATATTGCCCTATATATTGCCCTATATTGCCCATCAGTGTGGTTCCGGAGCTCGCGCCGAGCGGTTGCCGCGATGGAGCCTCCGCAATCTATGATCTTTTTTAGCAACATCTGGACGCCTGATTCCAAACGCAACATCCTTTTGCCAGTTCAAAATGCCACGGCTGCTTGGGGTTGCGCCCGCTCGCCCCCACTCCCCCCAAAAAACGAGAATCTGCAAGGTTGCAATGGGAAAACGGCACGGATAAACACTGTGAAGGGAAGAAGCTGCCTGGATAAGTGCCTGAGTCCTTCTCGTTGCCAGTCGCCCCCCCTCCCCCTCCCCACCCCCACCCAGCACAATTCGGGTCTCTCTACGGAAAATTCATAGCACTTTTGAAGATGAGGCGAGCAACGAATGAAATGTGTGTGATCGGAGCGCCATTACAAAAAAAAAAGAGAACAAAGAGCAGGCTCCGGAGCTCGAGCCGGTCCGTTGCCGCGATGATCTTTTGGAGGCTTTTTTTGAACAGGTAACATCTGGATTCTGGACGCCTGCGCCCTTCCCCTCCCCCCCCCACCCCTCTTAAAAAAAAAAAAAAAGCGAGAATGTGCAGTGTTGCAATTGGAATATATACATGTCAATTGGAACACGGCACGGATAAAATCTGTGAAGGGATTAAGCTGCTCGACAAGCTTCTCGTTGCCAGTCGGCCCCCCCACCCAGAACAATTCGGGTCTCGCCGCGGAAAAGTCATGGCACCCTCGGGGACTACCTAAATAAGCATCGAACGAAATATGTGTGATCGGAGCACTAGTAAAAAAAGTAAAGCAAAACGCACCCAAGGTCCACCTAGGCAATCCCACAGCGGCAATGAAGAACAGCGAATCATAAGACAGCGATCCACCGGTCCCGGTGTGCTGAACCTGGGAGCCGGGGGGATGTGAGCGAGGCGATAAAGAGTTATTTAAGATTGTCACATTTATCTTGACTGGCGCACATCTCACACCTTTTTGCCTTTTCTGCTCTTTTGTCGCCGACCCCCGATGGAGCAGGTGTCGCCATTCGCCTTTCCATTCGTGCCGCCCCCATCAGGAGACTCAAAACAGTTTGTCTATAGAGCGAAACGGCTTGAGGGAAGATGGAGTTCGCGCGGGGATGAGGGGAGATGAAAGGACGGGGTGCGGATTGGGAGTCGGGATGATCATGGGGATTTTTGTTGGCTCTTGTAAGGCGGCATTTTCTCTGGAACGAAGGCCATGTTTTTGCCCCCCCCCCCCCCCCCCCCCCCCCCCGCAATCAGTATGAGGTACCTCTTCTGCCCTCTCGCTTCCCTACCGGCATCGCACCGCCAGCCCTCTCGCTTTTCACGGATTTCTGGGCTTTCTCCGTCCGTGCAAGGGCGAATGACAAGGGTCGGTAAGTTGAGGGGAAGAGGCACATCGTCCCGGGGGGGAGGGGAGGGTAAACCCCCAGCTCCCTCTTGCCCTCTGATCCTAGCGTCTCCACCGGTTTCGTCCCGTCGGCGCTCAGACTTGCTCCTCAACAGATTTCTTGACTTCCTCTGTCCGTGAAAGCGTACATGACAACGTAGCGCTTCCACAGGAAAGTCTGGAAGTCAGATCACGAGCAAGAATCCCCGAGAGAGGCGCGAAGGTAGGAGCGGTAAGAGGGAAAAGTTGAGGGCAAGAGGCACATCGTATTGGGGGCCCGGGGGGCGAAAACACATGGGTCCGTCAAGACTTCCGAATTCGCCTCTTCTTTCATGCTTATTCACAGCCATCTGAATCACCCTCCGCGCTCAAATCACCCACGTCACTCACCCTCTCCGATACGGAACGCGCAGCCGAGGTGCCCACTAGGATTAAGTCAGGCAGCAGATTGAGCATGATCTGGATGATGTTCTTGGATGGACCTCAATCGAATTCGACGTTGACGAGCTGCGGCGCTGCGACAATAGGGGGTGACCGTGCGGGTCTCTGCTATCCCCCTGCCATGGGAGGTACGGGAGCGTCAGCAGGGCAGGATGATCCTGCAAGACTTGATGTAGCTTTTCTCAACGCAGCGATGGGTTCTTTGTCGGGTCAGGAGCGGGGACCCCGTCTGGACCGCGGCGAACTTCGATCTTCGAGGCAAATCCAAGTCAGCCAGCAGCTCGCAAGGTTCGAAAATCCTAGCGAAGAAGAAGAGTGTGCACCTTGGCCTGTGAGCATGGCAGCCGCACTCTTGAAGGAGTGCACGCTCGGGAACGGGAAGGAGGCGGACGGCGGTCCTTGTGGTAGTCTGTTCCGGCCACTCGAGTCGGCACTCGCAGACAGTGAGGCTGAAGGGGCCAGCGGATTTCTTGAGGAAGCTGACCAGGTACTTTTCGACGCGGCAGAACCTTCGGCTGCCGGCGAGGGGGGAGCAGGATGGGCAGACACAGACCTGTAGCTTGTTGAGGAATGAGGTCGGAGTGGGTCGGAGTTGTGGTTTCGGACCCCGTCGGACCCCGTCGGACCCCGTCGGACCCCCGGTTGACCCTTTCATTCACAAATCGTTTGTGGTTTCCTATGCGATTTCCCATGGAACAAAAGCACGATTCCAACTTCCTATTTTGAGGAGAGGGCGGCTTGGACGGAGACAGCAAAGCCTGGCTGGGTGACTCGCCGGTTGCCGGTCTCCACTCAGAGCTCGGGTGCGCAGAAGGAAATGGAAGCTCGGAAACGACGTCGACGACTCAACACCATCATCCTCCGTCACTTCCAGCCCCATCCCGCCCTGGTGCTCAACTCCTTCAAACACAAAAAGAACACCTCGCAAACTGAGGAAGCAAGGTCCCGCCTACCGCGACCCTACCCCCGCTCGCAAACTTTCCCCCCGCCTCATTCGCAACTCAACCCTCGCCCTCGCCCGCTGCCAAAGTGCCTCCCAACCTCGCCTTCTCTCCCGCGACAACCTCCAGAAAATGTTCCGCCTGTCTCGAACGGCGCTGAACTCCTCCTCGTCCTCCCACCCCTTTCCTCACTCTCAACCACGGTACCTGAGACCCCCGACCTTCCCTTCCCACGCTGGCCCACATAGAACTTCCTTCCTTCCTCGAGGCCAGAGCGCTTCCATTTTCGCCGTCGGGAGGGCCACCGTTTCGCTACTGCGTTTGCCCCTCGCCGCCGCTGGTGCCACAACTGGATTGCTGGCTTTTGCAGAGTACAAAGTCGATGGTGAGCTGCCGCTGAATTTCGCGAAAGTTCCGGTGTCAGAATGGAGCGAGTCCGAGAGAAGCGGCAGGGAGGGGGAGGGAAGTGGGGGGTGGGGGGGCTTGTCACGTGAGCGACTTCCGGTGTTGCGAGTCCGTGCGAAGCGAGGGTTTTTGTTGGTCACAGGTGTTGGGAACTCCCGAGCGGTCGGCCATACCTCCCCATCTCATACTTGCTCGTGACTCCTCCGACTTCATCTACAGAATTCAAAAAGGAATATGTTCCCGATTGGGCGAAAGACGCATACGGCAAGGCCGCAGACTGGGTTTCGAAAATCGACCTCTCGAACGTCGAGCTGCCCGAAATCTCCTTCCCCGACGTCGACATCGGAAAGATGAAGATGGCGAAAACACCAGAGTCCATGGAAGATGCCGTTCTCCCCGGTTACGAGGACGCCGCCGACCGCGTCGCCGAGACCGTCGCGGACCCCGTTACCCTCGAGGCCGCTGCCGACGAAATACCCCTTCCCACTGTGCACGCCGCCGCCGCCGCGAAGAAAAAAAGCCCTACTCTCCCGCCCCCTGACGAGGACCTCATGGTCTTGACGAAAAAACTCATCGAAGTCAGGAACCTGCTGAAGACGGTTGATAACAACGCGAATATGGCCTTGCCGAGTATCGTGGTGGTCGGGTCGCAGAGCTCTGGGAAGAGCTCCGTTTTGGAGGCGATCGTTGGCCATGAGTTCCTGCCAAAGTGAGTAACGAGTGGAAATGGGTGCGGGAATTTCAAAGTACGCTTGATATTGAAACTGAATGCTAACCACTGTTCTAAAGAGGAAATAATATGGTCACTCGGAGAGGAGCTCGACGTGGATAGAGAGGACGGCGGTATAGGTGAGCTTTTCTGCGACGACCGCGAGGAAAATCTCGGGGCAGCATGGGCCGGGGAGGGAGGAGGAGGAGGGTTGGCATTGGCGGGACCGGATTGCGGCGAGGCGGG
>KZ994315.1:1055-12974 GCA_003614705.1 Blyttiomyces helicus | reverse complement strand
GAAACCTGTTCGGCGAACTATCGAAAGAGCTCCAAAAGAAGGATCGAAAAATCCAAAGGAGACGGGCATGGCAAACTGTGCTACCAATACAAGTCCTGCGGTGCCACACAGCTTAAATAAGCGGTCCATGGGGGCACGCACGACGACGGGGACGGCTCCACCCACAGCTGAAGGATGAGGGTCCGGCTTGACAAGTGTGTTCTGGAGATTCCAAAGAGAACGACTTTTCGAAGAAGAGCATATTTCTTGGCTGGAACTGGCCCACGGCCGGCAGATTTGGGTGAGAACCAAGGGTATGTTTGTGAGATATTCAATACCATTTTTCGCCCGTTTTCTTTGCCGCTATTTCTGAAGCAGTCTTCTTTTCCGTACGGGATGTTCAGAGGACAGGGGCCAGGAGGATTGACCGATCGCTGTCCTGCGACGGGCGAGGGCGAGGGTATTTGCAGGATGAAAGGAGAGGGCTCAAAATAAATGCTAAAGGTGAGGACTCTAAATTCTAATCCCAGACCAGGCCTGGACTGGACGACACTGAGTCTGGAATTTGAACCGTATGCGCGATCTCAAGCTAAGATTCCTCCCCTCCCGTACCGCCTCTAAGACTTATTTCACCCCCCCACCACTTTCTTCCCCCCCATGGGGGGTAATAAAATTCCCGCCCACCGGTTTTCGCTGGTTTTCGCTGTTTTTAGCCTCTTCGAATTTCCCCCCCACCCTCAAGGAAACAATCTGGAAAGGAAATCAGTTCTGTTCCCCCCCTTTTTCTGAGTGCAACAGGGCAGAAAAAAGATGAAGTCGGGAGTTGAAGTCCAGCGAAGTCACCAACAGGCACCCAATCACAAGAGGTTAAATCAAGAATCAACCAAGCAACCATGTGTATTTTACCCCATACTACTTGGCCGACGACACCCTCAAACACTCACGCAACCCTTTAAATACAACCAAATTTCGTACAGCCCAACATCACACCATACACATCAACCCATCCTGGTGTGCTGCTCCGGTGTAGGCTTGTCGAGTCCGGTGTAGGCTTGTCGATATCCTCCTGTGTCGGAGGAGGATCAGGCGCGTCCGGAGTACACATGGGGAGGATCAGGCACCAAGCTGGCAAGCACATGGCCTTGCGGACCCGCCACATACGCTTCCTCCTATGCTCCCATCGCTCACATACGGTCTTGAAGAGCCCACCTCTGCTGGGAAATGATCTACCAGGGCGATGGACTTGTGCATCGCTAGGCCCGCTTTGAGGGTCCCAGAGAGGCTGGAACTGCTGAGTCTCCATGACAATCACCTCGTACGCCCAGGGGGAGGGGCGAGGCTGTTGGTGAGATGCTACGAATGTGGGCAGGATGCTAAGTTGGCCTCCTTTATGGATCACAAGCCAGCTCCAGGGAGGATTAGGCTTGAGAACGGGGGAAACCCCTCAATCAGCCTGCTGCTCATACTTGAGGGAAACTCCGTCAATCAGCCGAGCTGCAAATTGAAAGGATGGTTTAGCTGGAGAACAGAGGAAACTCTCTCAATCAGCTCTCTGGCCGAGTTCAAGGGAAAGTCCCTCGTTCAGCCAGGGTGCGAGTTGAAAGGGGGGTTCAGCTACAGAACTACAAAAATTCCCACAGTCAGCCTGCCTCCAAGTTGAAAGCAGGGTTCAGCTTCACAACAATGGCAACTCCCTCAATCAGTTCCATTGTCCAGTTTGAGGGAAACTCCTACGATGAGCCGGGATTCAAGGAGAAAGGAGGGTTCATCTCGAGAATGAATTTGACTCCTTGGATCTGCTCCCTGGTAAAGTACAAGGGAAACTCCTTAAATCAGTACAAGTTAGAGTTCAGTATAGGGTACAGCTGGAGACCGAAGGAAACTCCCTCAATCAGCCTTGATCAGGCCCTAGTTCAAGCTTGAGGAACGCTCCAGCTTAAGAAAATGGGGATTTCCTCGATGAGCCCCAATTTAAGATCAAGGGAAATTCCCTTGATCAGGCCCCAATGTGAGTCAAAAAAGACAATGACTCGGGAGCGAAGCAAACTCCTGCAATCGTCCCCCGCTTCAAATTTGAGGGAAACTCCCTCAATGAGCACGAGTTCAACTTTGTCGGAGGCACTGGCTCGCAAACAAGGGAAACTCCCGCGATGAGCCCCTGTTTTAAGATCGCAGAAATCCCGTCGATCAGCCCTGTTCCAACTTTGACAGAGGCTGCAGCTCGACAACGAGGGAAACTCCCGCAATTGACCCCCTGATCAAGTTCCCGTGAAATTCCCTCGAACAGTCCCAATTGAATTTCCAGGGAATCTCCTGCTTGAGAAGAAGGGAAACTTTCACGATCAGCCCCCAGCTCAAGTTTGAGGGAAACTCCCTCCATATGGGGTATTTCGACTTCTTCTCACAAACAAGGGAAACTCAACTACATCAGCCCCCAGATCAAGTTGGAGGGAAACTTCCTTGATCAGCCCCAATTGAACATTCAGGGAATCCCCCACTTGAGAAACTGGGAAACAGTAATAAATCTTGTCGTGTTTAGTGCTGAAGACCCCGTTAGTCATTATCTAACTGTAATAAACTGTAATATAGCTTGTTGTGTTTACTAGAGAACACGCCGTTCTTCAACGCTTTGGGTCTTGGGGTCATCTTGGGGTCATGATGAGGTTGTCAAAGTCTCCTCTGGGGTTGGGGAAGAGGTAAAGGACGATGATGATGAGGATGATGATTCTCTAATGTGGTTGCCACAGCTGACCATCCTAAGGCAGGGCACTAAGCAACATACAGGCACAGTGTCCACAATGACGGGATACAGAGGGGATGTGTTTGGGATCTGGCTTAGCCAATTTATGTCGCGACGCATCAGACTTCTAGAGGCTAAGCCCGACACTCACTCCATCCAGGCGTCCAAGGGCCCCCACGTAGAGTAATACCACAGGGGTACCAAGTTAAGTTGCCAATACGCTTTACGTCAGCCTCCCAGATTAGGGCCTATTAGCGTGACCGTCCTGAGTACCAGATAGAGGTGGAAATCTCACGAGAGCGACAGTCGGCAACGCAAGTGAGGAGAAAGGCCACCTGCTAAGGCACTTCCCCACCTGAGGAGGGGCTGACTAACACGGCATGGTCCGACTCCCATCCTAGTGCTTCTCCGGTACTCAGCTGCTGGTAAGATTGCCTATCTGTTGGGGCAATGAGGTACGAGTTGGGAGGAGTCTTGCGATTAGCAATTATTGCCTCAAGGTGTTGCCAAAGTTGTCCTTCTTACCAGTTTTCCGGCCCATATAGAGTCCACTAGGATTTAACAGAAGACTATGTTGAGGCGACCATGGATGATATAGGGATCAACGACTACGGGGGCGAGGGGAAGGTTTTTGAATAAGATCAGTATCCTCTCGCCGTCTGCGTGTTCGTCCTTTCAGTTTGCACTGATACCCTGCTGAGCCCCTGCGAGAATGGGTGGCTCCTCCAGCGGCCTTAAAAATCCTCCCTGTCTCCAGTTCGGCCACGCGTACTGTCCTGGTTGCACCAATCTTAGTGGGTGTTTGGGTAGACATCCTCCCATTGGTCATCATGGGCGTATATGTTGTTGACGCTCGCGAAGGATGTGCGCTCACAGTGCACATCAATTCGGTGTCTGGCGGCTTGCACTTTGTCCCACTGATGCCAGGCTGGCTGCCTCGCCCTCTGCCTGCTCCTCCGCATCCGACATCCTAGTGGGGCGGCTCCGGCGGTAAGTGCCCTAAAGTGAGCTGCCGCTCTTGCGCAGTAGCAGCGGCCTCCGCAGCGGTTGGAAAAGGTCTCCCAGGTGAGATTCTGAGTCACAGTGCGTATCCGCCACGGTGGTTGCCACAAGTGGCCCTACTGCAATCGGCTGAGGTAACTGGGGCAGGAGTCCGGTGACCAACATGTGGGTGGTAGCAACCGCCGTCTCCACCTTTATTGCCCCCTCCGCTCCACGGCCTACTCCATATTCTCAGTACTCCTCCACAGATGTCCGGCCCTTAATGTGCTTCCAGTGCTTTGCCTTCACTAGATTTCCACTCTCGGGGCTAAACCTCTCCACAATCCAGTCCTCCTCCAGTTTCAGGTCCATCTCCTCCTTTGCCAACTTTTCTTATCAGCATGACCAAAGTTTGTGTAAGAGAGAACGGCCGCACCACATACCATCTCCAGGTCATTGTCCAGCTCGTCCTCCTCCTTTTTATTCTCATACTCTACCACCGGCTTCAAGAGCTCAGTGCCCACAGAGCTAGCGCTGAAACGGAGTGCTTGCTTGTAATAGTTGATGTAGTCCAGCTCCAGGATCTTCTTTTGGTCTTTATGCTAGTGCGCCTAGTCCACGTTGCTTTTGAGCTTGCAAAACTTGATGTTGATGTAGATCAGTCTCCTGTCGAGGGAAATATTATTAAACTCGCGTTGGGTAGAGTTTAGGACGTTCTTCACGTAGAACTGCTTGGCAAAGAGCTTATATAAAAAATCAATCATTGGGAAGCCGCCATCGTCCTTGTATTCCTTTTTGCGCGCAGAACCAGGTGTTAGCACCCCTGCGCAGGAACGTCTTTACGAACAGACACTTATGCTCGTGAAAGTGGTTTTGGTCCCCATTAAAGGTCGTGGGTAGGCTTTGACAGTGTGGAGGAAATCGGCTGTCTTCTTGATGTTGTTCTTGCACCTGGAAAATGTGGGAACCTGCTCCTTTCACACGGCAAAGGAGGACTTGAAGGTTTTCATGACAAGCGGGTGACCAACAGCGGCAGCGGCAGCAGAGGCGTGGGAGGGCAGATGGCCACATGTAGTTTGGCAAACGGTGAGGCCCGCGTATTGTCTGTGTCTGCTTCCTCGTCTGGGCGGCATGACATCTGGGTAGTGGAGGGAGCCATGACATGATTTTTTGGGTAGGTTTGGAGTACGTCAACATGAGGACAAGTCAAATGTAGGAAAGTAGGTGGTGCAGTGGATCGGCTTTTTGCTGGTGGGCAATGCTTTCCTTCATGTTGAAGGAAGTCTGGGAAGGTCAGAACCAATGGTGCTACCATGTAGTAAACCTCCTCGTGTTTACTGGGGTCTTCAAAGTTTCCTTTTTTTGGTGAAGGTAGAGGTGTCAAAGTCTCCTTCAGGGCTAGTGTCGTAAAGCACATTTGCGCAGCGACTTGGGACGCCTTTGGTATTGCTCTACGGGGGCGGCCCTTGGACAGAGCGACTGTTGTACTTAGGCTTGAGAGGTCCAGACGTGTCGTGTCGTAAATTGGCTACGCATGATCCCACATACATCACCCCTGTATCCCCTCATTATTTATATCGCGCCTGTATGCAGCTTGGCTCCCCGCTCTTATGCTATTTAGCGGCGGCGACCACATAGTGATGGTGAGTGATCAGGCAGGAGAGAATTCCTTGGATGGCTCTTCCTCTTCGCCCTCCGACTACTTGGGAATGAGCCGCTTCTTTACCTCTTTCCCTGCCGTGAATGAGACTTGGACACCTCCACCGGGACTCCAGACCTCAAAGGCGTTGAAGACCCAGTAAACAGTATGCGGTTTACTACATGGCGGCACTACCTAGTTCTGACCTCTGCCCCCAAAGAAAACCCAAAGAGAAAAATCTCCCTGGCGAAAGCCTCGTAGAGTACACCCCTTATGTTGGATGTGTCCCCACGTTGATG
The DNA here is from genome assembly GCA_003614705.1 of Blyttiomyces helicus. Lineage (NCBI taxonomy): Eukaryota > Fungi > Chytridiomycota > Chytridiomycetes > Blyttiomyces > Blyttiomyces helicus. Next base: position 7,336 of record KZ994315.1, on the reverse strand, counting down.
TACGCCAAACCTACCCAAGAAACCCCCTCATCACTCCCTTCACTACCCTGAGGTCATGCCGCGTGGACAGGGACGCGGACAGAGAGAAACTGCCGGCCTCACCCTGATGCCGGCCCAGTTCGCCCAGCTTCTGGTCGCCATCCGTCCTGCTGCATCTCCACCGCCGCCGCTGCCAGCGAAACTGCCTGCCATGGAAGCCCTCAAGTTCACTCGAGGCGTGCGCGAAGAGCAGGTCCCCACATCTACCGGTCACAAGAACAGCATCAAGAGGATGGCCAACCTCCTCATGCTGTCAAATCCTACATCGCAATCTTCAACGGGGACCAAAATCACTCCGAGGAGGATATATGTCCTCTTGTGAAGATATACCGGCCCTGGGGCGCAAACACCTGGATCCTAGCACGCAAAAAGGAATACGAGAACGACAATGGCTTTCCGACAATCAACGACTCCTGTAAGGTGTTTGCGAAGCGGTTTTACCCGAAGAACATTGTGAATTCTACCTGATGCGAGCTTAGCAAGATTCGCCTTGAAGGAGGCCTGAACAAGATCAACATCAAGTTTCGCATGCTGAAGAGCACCACAGACCAGGACCACAAGTACAAGGACAAAAAGAAGATCTCGGAGCTGCGCAGCCGTTCAGCTAATACACAAGGGCGGTACCTACACAATCCGCGTTCAGCCCGACGTAAGGGCCTGGGAGGCTAAGCACCATACTGAGGAAACCAACTGCTGCGCAGTCCCCCGCATTGAAGCCATGGAAACTGAACCGCCAATGCCATCATCATAACAATTCTAGCCCACCAAAGGCTTGCAAATAATGAAACCAAACACTTTTATGCGTGCCTGGCAAGAAGCAGTTGAAGTACAAGATAAGGCTGCACTTCTCCCCTGATCGGAGAAAACTTAACCAAAAACAGATACACGCAACAAAGGTTCTCCACAAGGAGGATCTCTACAAGCAGAGGAAGGTTAGACCCGACCTACCCTCCACCAATAAGGTCAGGAAGGCTTCCTCCGCAAGGTAATAAATAAGTACAAGCCCCACCAGCCTCAACAAACCAAACATGGGCTTGCCCCCTGACCATGGTGACCTCAACTTCAATATTGGACCACAAACCAAACAAGGGCTTGCCCCCTGACCATGGTGACCTCAACTTCAAGATTGGACTTCCAAAGCAAATTTGTCTCCCCTCCGACCAATGTCTCACACCAAACTGGACAAATTGCGATGCCAGATGGATGAGTACCTTGACAAGGGTTGGATCCGTCCCTCGCAATCGGCCTGGGGGGCACCCGTTGTATTCGGGAAAAAGAAGGACTGCAGTCTTCGGATTCGCCTCGACTACTGCGGACTCAACAGTGTCACGAGACGTGACCAAACTCCTCTCCCAATCCTGTAGGTTGTGGCGGACAGGGTATGAAAGTTCAGGTACCTCACAGTCATCAGTGTCACGGATGCCTACCATCGAATCCGCATCGCGGAAAACAGCATCGACTAAACCGCGATAAAATCGCGCTACAGCCACTTTGAGTATGTGTTCATGCTGTTTCCCCTCACCAACGCACCTGCGGCATTCCTAAGAATAATGAACCACTACTTCAGCCACCTCTACAACTGCTACGCCATCTCATACCTCAACGACATCCTCATGTACTAGGAAACCGAAGAAACCACAAGGAACACGTCAATGAAGTCCTAAGCATCCTTGCTGAGAAATAACTCAACATCAAGCTGTCAAAGTGCCACTGGTGCCAATCGACATCGAATTCTGCTGACGCAAACTGGGAATCGACGGCGTGTCAATCGCACCATCCAAATTCGAGACTCTCCACCAGTGGGCCATGCCTCGCAACACCACCAACATCCACACATTCCTTTGCTTCACCAACTACCTCCCTGACTACACCGACGGCTGCCCCCAAATAGGGCTACCCCTGTCGCGCATCCAGTCTGGCACCATACCATTTCAATGGGCGGTGGAGGAGTAACAGTCGTTTCAATTCCTAAAGGCCACCATTTGCGCGGCACCAGTACTCGCACGCTATGTTCCAACAAAACCAACCTGAGTTTTCTCTGACGCATCTGGTTTTGCCATCGGGGGATGGGTAGCCCAAGCGGCTGGCGAAACCAACCAAATTCCTCTGCTGTTGCCCACGACAATAAAAGGCCTGACTAACCTTCCTCGCCTCTGACCCATTAGCTCCTTTAGCCGCATGATGAAACCGGGGCAACTAAGCTACCCCGATCACATAAAGGAGCCCCTCGCCCTCGTCAAGATCCTAGAAGCAAATCAGCATCAACTTATTGGCCACAGGTTCAGGATGTTCACCAACCGCTATGTCGATTCTGACACTTGCTCCTTCCAGGCGTCCACGGGCCCCCCCGTAGAGCAATACCACAGGGGTCCCAAGTTTTACGCCCGATGCGCTTGAGCACCAGAACTCCCGTGATCAGCCCTTGGTTCAAGTTCCATGGAAACTCCTTCGATAGACGCTAATTCGATATATTGGAGGATCCGTCTCACAAACAACTGAAACTTCCGCGATCAGCCACCAGTTCAAGTTGACGGTCCCTCAATCGGCCCCAATTCAACCCCAAGAGAATCTCCTGCTTGAGAACCACGGAACCTCCTGCAATTAGCCCCCAGGTCAGGATTGCAGAAGATTCCCTTGATCAGCCCCACTTCAACATTGACGAAAACTCCCTCGATAGTCCCCGCATTGCAGTGGTGTTTAGGTGCCCCCAGATCACTGCATGAATGGCGGTGCACATCGACCTCAATGTGCCTGTTTCAATGATTTCTCAGTGATGAAGGGTTTGTTTCGAAGGGGGAGGTTCTGGGGAGGACTGGGAGGAGACTGCGAGGGGGTGGGAAACGGGAGGAAAGGCCTGATGGATCTCTCAGAGAAACAGAGAGGAAGCCAGACACATACCCCCCCCTCCCCTCCCGAATAACACACCCACCGGACTGTACAATGGGTCGTTGGCGTCGGCGTTGGCGTGCAAAAAGGCAGATCCATCATCTTGATCGTCTAATCGGAGCTGGTAATCCCTTGCAAGAGGTATGCCTTTTTCTTGAGAAGAGAAGGTTTCCTGGACGGCGGTTCACCCACCCCCGCCCCCCCTCTGAAGTCCCGGCGCATCCCAGCCGCATCACACCTTCCCCCACCACTCGCCTTACAGGTCAACCTGAAGAGTAAGCATATCAAGGAGTCGATGGAGAAAAGGACAGAATCCTGACTTTGGCACGAGACGTGACGAAAAACTTTGGAGACGGTGATCAGCTCCCAATAATTTGTGTCTCTTTCATTCATCCTCCCCCCCGCCCTGCCGCTCCCCTTCCCGCCCCCCCTCAGCCCTACCAGTCCACGTCGGAGGGTACTACCATTCCGATCCCTGCCTCGTTGCTCCTCCATCCCCACAGGCAGTAGCGGAAGGAGTTATAAAGCAAAATGATCAGAGAGGACGGAGAATCAAGGAAATAATGACGTCCTCATGGACAACCGGCTGGTGGCTGTTCTGTAAGCCTTGCGTCGTCGGAGGCCAACGGGAACGCGTCTGCCAAGCCACACGGCAAGCCGCGGCGCACGGGCCAATCACAGCCGAATGAAGGCCATACGGACGACCGACGACTTTGACGAAGTTTTGACGTGTGTTTGGTTGTGTCGATAGGCTCTCGCGTAACGGTTTGCAAGGCACAGAAAGCCCAGATTTTCCTTGTTTGTTGCACAGCAGCGCGGGAACTCTTCACAGCTCTTCACGTCTGGTGGCTGTACGTGTCCGCTTGCTACCGCCTATTACCGCTCTCAGCTTGGTGGCGTATAGCTTGCAAGCCAATATCTTCACCTGACCACGTCTCTTGCTCCCCTCTTTTCCTGCCCCTTCCCTTCCCCATAAACTGTTCCTCAACCAACACAAACTCGGACTGCCACTTATGCCCCAGTGGGACGACGACGAAGAACTCGACGACTTGTTGGACGGTGAGTTGCTGTGTTTTTCTCGACCATGTGGCTGGATGCACCGACAGAACGCTTTTTTGACAGCTCCATTCATTCAACCCCAGGAATCTCCCTCGAAGCCTTCCACCCTGCCTCGCCACCCCCCCCCCCCCCCCCCCCCACCCCCCCTGCCCCCCCCCTCCACTCCCTGCTAAAAGTCCGCCGCCTCTCCTCCTCCGCCCCCCACGAAAAACGCCACCAACCCCCACAATCATCCCTCCTCGCAACCCTGTGGAAATCAATCACAGCAAAAACCCGCCCGGCGAATGCCGTTGCATCCTTCCCGCCTGCTTTCCTTCCCCCGCTCACACCCCTCCCGCCGCCCCCGCCGCCAACGGATATCGTTAGACCCCCGTTGCCCGACCCTACGCAGAGGAGATCGTGGGCGGGATCGGGTGTTGAGGCGCAGCGACGCCGCGTGACGTCCTCTTTGCCGCCTGTTGTTGCTCACCCGCGCGAGGTTTATCAGCCTGTGATGGGCGCCAACCCCGCATCACCACCCCCCGCCCCCCCTCGGATCCGTTCAAGTCGCGCCTCATCGTCAAGAGATAGAGATCCGGTTCCTCATTCGCGGCCTGCTGATGCACCGCCGATTCGGAGAGATTGGTTTGCTGGGTTGTGGCCGTTTTCGCGGCGCCGCGCGGCATCGCTGCCTGCTCCCGCGGTCCCGGCGCCGGCGCCTCCTCCGCCGCCGACCCTTGAGGCGACGCTAGCAACCCTCTCCCGCTCTCCATCCCTCATTGCTTCCCCAGGACCTTGTACTGAATGCGAGGGTACACAGTTCACACGAGATGGCCGCGCTTGCGAGCGTTGCGACCCCGAGGCGCGGCGTCGGTCGATCGAGGAGCGTAGGAGTGAGGAGTTGAGCCGGAATGCGCCTACTCCTGTTGAGGTATCGCAGCCCGCTCCTCAGCGCGGGTCCCGCGCCGCGCGCATCCTGCATCTCGACCGCCTTCGGCGCCGTAACCGCAAAAGCACCCTGCCCCCGCTTCAGGACTCGATAGCCCGGCGGGGCAGCGTCGAGGTGCATCCGGATGTGGACCTTGAGCTACTCGCAGTTGCGCCCCCGCCGCCGCCGCTGGTAGAGAAGAATAGGCTATTTGCGACGCTCAAACGTGGCTTTTGGCGCCTTTTTGGCCGCCGAACTGCCCCGTCTGAACCCGCCGCCCCGCCCCCTACCACCACCACCTCCCGTCGCACGTCCGCCTCCCGCCGCCTCACGCCAACCCCTTCGCAGTCTTCAATCCTCAACCCCCTCATCGCAGCATCGCTGAAACGAACCCAGCTCGCAACCGGCGCTGCGGTCTCCCCGCTTGACCCCGGCCGCGCAAGCGAGTGGGCACGTCCCGTCGCGTCCCCGCCATCCATGACCGTCCGGTCCGCTTCCCCGCGCCAACCGACTCCTCTTCCTCGTGCGCCGTCCATGAAACAGCAACAACGCCCGGCATCGGACCTCATCGCGTCCGAGCAGCTCTTGGCTCTGTATAGGGACATGATCTCGGGCGTCGGGATTGACGAAATCGCCGCTAGGTGTGGGAGTTATGATGATGGGAGGAAGGCGAGCCGCGTCTCTGCTTGAGGCTCCTGCCACGCCTCAAATCTCCTCTTGGGTGCATCTGCCCCTCGCTATCGTTGGTCTAGGGGTATCTCTCTCATCTCCCTGTCTATTTTTAATGTTGTTATGTGTTTATGTGCTGTACAGTTATACCTCAAGAGATGAAAGTTTGTGCGCGCGGCAATGAAGTTGAGCGTGAAAGAAAAATCAAATGTCCATGTCGGGTTTTTTTTACGAGTACAGTTGGTCGATTGCGTACGAGGATTTCAGTGCTCGCTCCCACCTCCTTTATAAGCGCGCACGATCCCCGCCAGACAGCATCTCCACGACGGACTCCCCAATTGCCGCCCCAAGACGGACGACCTCATCCTCCGTATTGTGCGTGTGGATGCACACGCGCACGCGCTCCGTCCCGCGCGGGACAGTCGGAGACCGGATCGGGCGGACGTCGAACCCGCGGGCGCGAAGGAGGGTTGCTAGGTGCGATGTTGGGGCGTTGCCTGGGGGCGATCGTGTGTAGGGGAGAAGGGTTAGCTGATCGTGAAGATACAGATTGCCGCAAACGACCTCGACGAATGGGCGACATGAACGCACCAGGCACCACGATGCCCTGGATAGCCGTCTCAGACGCAAGCAGCCCGAACGGCGCCGGAAGCGTCCCCACGCTTCGTCTGAACAGCGCGATTCGCGATCGCAGTCTGTTTTGGCGCTGGATGGGGGGGGG
>KZ994314.1:0-13003 GCA_003614705.1 Blyttiomyces helicus | reverse complement strand
TATCCATTGTAATGTTTGGATTTTTGCTCAATTCAATCCAATTCCACCGCTTGTCTCAATCCATATTAACCATTTTCAAAGTAGTATTGGGATTCCGACTCAAGATAACATAATCCCAAGGATTGCCTCAATAGGCTTTATAGATAAGTTCCAATTAATTCTTCATGCTTGGTTGAAAGGTTTTTAGCGGTTGAAATGAATTTCTCATTATTTGACAAAGGCGTTATATCAAAAACTTATTTGAACCCGACAGATTTGCAAGGAACCGATGGTCCTGTTGAAGCTGGTGGAGGGACTGTAAAAGAGGCGCGCGTCTTAAGTAAGTGGTCCCGTGCAGCCGCGGTATGCGAAAGGGGCTTGAGGCGTTTAACCGTTGAATTTTCAGACATCTTATTTGACTAACATGTTTTTGCCCAAATTACGACGAGAGTCGATTTTGAATCATTTCGCATTCTCATATGAATAGAATTTGGTTTTTTAAGTTATGAATCGTTTTTGAATGTCATTTCACTTATAATTTTTCATCTGTTGATTCCATTTTTTCTTTCCTTATGTTTATCGATAACTGTTGGTTTTTTCTTACATCTATCCATGCTGATTCTATATTACCTTCATAGAATATGGTCAATATGAAGTTGTTTCTCGTTGATCATGTCTGAATCTGAATATCGATCCGACTTTGAAAACTTATCAGACACCGATTCAATTGGATTTTGTGTAATAAATAATAAAAACGAAAGCAGTGACAATGATGAAAAGAACAATGAACATGAAAAAAAACCGAAATTCATGTTGATAAACACCAACAACATGAAAATCAAATCGAACAACATACATATCACCATGGAAATCAAATCGAAAAAAATGTTGAAGACAAACTGGAAAAAAATGGAGAAGAAAATGATAACCAAGAATAGCAATGCACTAAAGAAAACGATCTATATCTGCCTTGCGGGAACAGCAAAACTTCTATGATTGAAACAGTATATGAAAGTGAACAGGAAATCACACCATTCCTATTCGAAAATTAATACAAAAAGCTGAATGAAAATTATCAATGCATTTTGAATTAAAATAAGAAACTGATCAACCAACAAGCAAATGATCATAACGAAATACGAAAGACTAGGAAAAAGTTGAACAAAGTCGAACACGAAAATGACGAATTGAATATTCTCATTGGCAAACTGACTAAAAAAATCGAAAAACGTGACGACTATATCAAGAACATCTCCGATCTTTATTCCCATAAACTGGAAGAATTGTCAAAGACAATTTCAAGATTGACAATTAAGGATGTACTTGATGAACACATCGATCGGTTGTTGATTTTGAATGCAAATGGCAAATATGATTTTGACAAAGCCAAAAAACTTTTATTCGACAATTGTCTCATTGAATGCAAGTTCTACATCGGCGCAACTTCCAATCCAAAGGCGCGCGTTTCCGCGCATCTCGCCAAAAAGAATAACAAACACAACAAATTTAAAAAAATGTTCCTGCTATACCAAACTGATGATATGAGAAAGGTATGCAGAATGGAGACCGTTCTCTTGGATGAATTCTATTACTACTTTTGATGCACGAACAAACGCAAAGGTTGCTTTGGATTGGCAGATGGGGTGAATTACTATGTGTACATTTTGGTGTAAAATATTTCTTATGTCTGTCAGATGTGTTGTCATGAAATTTGAATACAATTGCTCTTGATTTTGTTTATCGATGCGAGATGCGATGTTCATGGAAAATTTTCATAATTTTGTTCATCAAATATGCTCATGATTTTGTTCATCGAATATGATCGAATATGATCATAATTTTTTGAACCAATGTGATCATAATATGCTCATCAAAAAAGAACGAATATGATCATGATTATGATTATGATTATGTTCAAGAAAACATTTCGCAAAAATATGTTTATCGATGAATAATAATATAGATTCATTCACTTTCAAAAGATAGATTCCACTATTTCCGAAATTATTTATCGATAAAAATATTGTGGTTATTTTGAATTCTCTTCAGGGCATCGCGACTACACTGCGGACAAGAATGGTCCCATTCTGGGAGATGCAGATGGAAAACTATCACGTAGCGATAGCGACAACACGTTTTGCAAAATATCCATGTTTATTTTTCCGATCCCTTGCTTGTGTGGATTCGCATTCACAATTTCCATCGAGAAAGTCTTCTTAGTTGTCAGATGACTTTTTTCAATCAATCAAATATGAATACATGTATTCGCCAAAGACATGATTTCCTCCATTCCTTCATGGAAACCAAGGCCACCTTTTTTTAAAATCAGACAAGAATTGCAATCAGGTGGCACTTCAAAAACATGATGTAACTCGTCCACCAACATCCGTTGTTGTTTCGATACAACAGGTAAACGCCTCTTGCCATAGTGAAAATGATTCTCACTCAAAAATTGATACTCCCATGGATTTTCTGAATTGCATGAACAAATTCCATTGTAATGTTTGGATTCAAACTCATAAGGAATAGTTCCATGGCTTGTCTGGATTTGCCTTAACAACATCCATTTTGATGTTCGGATTTTGGATCAATCCCCAATAATTCCATAACTTATCTGGATTCGCCTGAACAATTTCCAGTGTTATGTTCCGATTCATACTCAAAAAAGCATAATCCCATGCCTTTTCAGGATAACCCTTGACAATATCCTCGGTAATGCTCGGATTCTCACTCAAACAACTCCAGCTCCACACCTTGTCTGGAATTGCAATGACAATTTCCATCGTAATGTTCGGATTCCCGCTCAACACGGTATAATTCCATGGCGTGTCCGGATTCAGATTCACAATGGTCATGTTAATGGTTGGATTATTACTCAACCCATAATAACACCATAGCTTGTTTGGATTCGCTTCGACAAATACCATGGTGATATTCGGATTAAAGCTCAGTATGACATAATCCCATGGTTTGTCTGGATTTGCCTTGACAACGTCCATTGTGAGCATAGGGTTCCAGCTCAATGCACCTTAATCTGGATTCGCCCGGACAATTTCCTTAGTAATGTTTGGATTCAATAGTGAATAATCCCATGGTTTGTCTGGATTCGCCTTAACAATATCCATTGTGATAGTAGGATTCACACTCAAAACACTTCATTTCCATGGCTTGTCTGGATTATTATTGACGAATTCCATGGTAATGTTCAGATTTTCACTCAATGCATGATAGCTCCACGGTTTGTCTGGATTCGCTTCGACGATTTCCATCCTAATATTTGGATTTCTGCTCAATGAGTAATAATTCCATGGCTTATCTGGATTTGCATAGACCATTTTCATTGTAACATTCGGATTCGCACTCAAACAATCATAGCTCCAATACTTGTCTGGATAGGCAAAGTAGAGAAGTTCCAATTGATTCGTCATGCTTGGGTAAGAGTTGTGGAAGTCTGGTTCCTCTGGAGAGTTGATTTTGAACAGATCATGCTTGTCTCCCCTCAGATGATCAAGGTTTTTCTCCTTGAGTCTGTAGGCAAACTTGGAAAAAACAGTTAGCATTTGTTGAAAACCATTTGAAAAAACAACAATAGTCGAACGCACCTCTTCTAGAGACCACAGCTAATTAAGTTGATCATATTTTCTATGTTTATTTTTCAAAACAATTGATTGATAAGCGACACTGAGTAACAGAAATCATCAAATGATTGAATTTGGAATCAAAACCGATTGGCAACTAAATGAAACATCAAATATGATTAAGAAATAAATAGGAAACGATTCGAGCCGATTCAGTGTGTACTCAGTTGGATACCTTCAGGAAAAGAGATGGAGAAACAAAAACACATTACCAAGGTACAATTGGTTACCTGCAGGAATAGAGATATAGAAACACAAACACATTACAGAGGTATATTTGGTTACCTGCAGGAATAGAGATATAGAAACAAAAACACATCACCGAGTTACAATTGGTTGCCTGCAGTTAAAAGAGATATAGTAACAAAAACACATTACCTAGATACATTTGGTTATCTGCAGGAATAGAGATATAGAAACAAAAACACATTACCGAGTTACAATCGCTTACCTGCAGGAAAAAGAGATATAGAATCAAAAACACATTACCGAGGTAAAAAAACGATACCATGGGAAAAGAACAACGACACAAAGTCCATATTATTTTACTTAACAACATGTGTTTCACAAAGACATTGATGCTTTCATGGAAATATGTGCTGGCATTTTTATCCAATAGAGCGAGCCAACTATCCTCTGAGAACATTAACAAACGGCAACATCTACGAGTGTTATAAATGTTATAAGTGTTATAACCGAAACCACAAAGGCACAACCGGAGCACCAAAAGTGTAATCCAGGAGCAAGAATCTGTCTTCTTGCAAGGTGTCCAGGCTCGCCTATATACATACATGGTGTCAAGACTCGCCTATATCCGTCAGGGTTTCGCCCTCAAAACGTCCGTAACGAAGGTCTTTGTTTCTGTGAACATGTTGCGGTAGACCTTCCTATGAAGTCTGGATTGAAACATATCCATGTGGATATGGACTTCGTCACTGTGGCTGAGTTCGGTGAAGAGTATTGACTGGAAGTTGTAGAGAGATTTGATTTCAGACGGGGGGTGGGTGATAAATGAGCTTTCGAGTTGGAAGTGCCAGATGGAAATTACAGTGAAAAAGACTTGGCCTGCTGAGATGCTGAACGTGAAACCGACCGAGCCTGCGTAGATGGCAAACGTGAAACGGACCGACCACGCGGAGACGGGGAACGTGAAACGGACCGAGCCCGCGGAGACGGCGAACATGAATCCCACCGAGCCTGCGGAGATGGTGAACATGAAACAGACCGAGCCCGCGGAGATGCTGAACAAGAATGGGAACGTGACCGCGGAGATGACGAACGGGAAGCGGAACGGGCCTGCTGAGATAGCGAACGGGAAGCGGACCGAGCCCGCGGAGATGGCGAACGGGAAGCTGACGGGGCCCGTTGAGGTGGCAAATGGGAAGCGGACCGAGGCCCTAGAGTTGGCGAACGGGAAGCAGACCGCGGCCGCTGAGGTGAAACGGGACACGGACCGAGCCCCCAAGGAAGGCAAATGTGAAGCAGATCCAACCCACGGAGATGGCAAACGGGAAGGAGAGAAGTAGCGTTCATTAACACGAGTGTTTGAGGATGGGGACCGCGACTCAAGTGACACGTTCGTTGTTTTGGAACAAAAGATTACCATGGAGGTGTCACGTGGGCACCTGTATCTGGAATTCTTGCTTGAACATCTGTCGCGGTGTTGCGATAGACGTTTTCCGCACATTGAGGTGGACATGTAGTCCCTTTAGGCTGTTTCTGGTGATGCGTAACGGTCGTTTTCCATGATCTGGCCGTGTTCGATATCTTTTTGTTGGCGCATGTAAGGCAATTGAACACGCGGTGTTGGCTTTCTTCCGCGTGTCAGGTGTTCTCTTGAGGGGACCTTGACTCACTTGTAGTCGTTTTCCTCAGCATATTCAAGTGGACGTTTATTATGTTGATTCATGTGTTGATGTTGATTCTTGTGTTGATGTTCGTTCGTTTGTTGATAATGAACGAGAGATTTGTTTGGTTGCATCTTCGGATACTTTGATCCGTTGATGGTAAGCTTACTAGTGCTCGAATTGGGTTTAATGGAGAATGTTTGGTTGTTCAGGATATTGACGGCTCTCACCACGCCGGAGATCCGGCGGCTCGCACTGATATCACTTTCTTGGACAGAGTCCCTTGCCTTTGTGCTCGGTCTTCAATTTCGCGACAGCCCTAACCCGGAAGGCTCGGCTTCAGTTGATGACAGAGATGCCAGTGATGACAACGAAGATGATGAGCTTGACAGTGTCACCGTGTGTGGCTTGCCAGTCGGACTTGAACCGCTCGACCGGTGTGATTTGGGTGAAGATGATGGATTCGTGCACCTGGTGGAGGAGGCCCGTATGGCCTTGGCCGGTTAGAGGTAAGTGTTTGTACACTGATTCCCAACCTCGTTTCGAATAGTGCTGGTTGGAGCTCATATAAGGAGATAATGCTAACCGACCATATTTTCCAATGCCATTTTTTCGCCGACCACTTACCCGGTAGTGTACTGCTGCACATTACGAGAAGTTGTGTCTGCTTTCCAGTTATTCTGATCTTTGTCTCTTATTATTCTAATTATCTTTTCCTCTTCTCTTCTTAATCTTACATGCTTGGTTTTTATGGGCCATAAATAGGTCTATCTTCAAATATTAAGTAACAATACTGCATGTGTCCAGAAGGACTGCAAATTTGGCACTCCATCCAATTTTGATCATTATATTTGAAAATATATACAAATTTTGAAGCAATCGGTATTACGCGCAAAGTTCTAAGTTCTGAATATTCAACTTGTTTTTTTATGTATTTCTCGACCATATTTTCTAATGCCATTTTTTCGACATCCAGCAGCATCGGTAAAATTATGAATTTATTTGATAAGTATATTAATTTTATTTTACTCTGGACGCATTCTAAGAAATACTAGATGGCTAGGGCAAAATGTGAATGGATAATGTGAAAGAAAAAAACCTCAAGTTGATAAATTTTGTTTCGGTAATAAAAGCTTTCAAGGTGACTCTGGTTGGCTTATTTCGGTGATAAAAGCTCTTACGGTAACGTCTGATTGGGCATGATTGGCGCCTGCGGATTGTTGGTATCATTTTGATCAAACTTTTGCACTTGGGTGGGGTCTTTACTGTAGCGCTGCACATGAGTTTTGGCCGCTTCTGCCCTAAGGCGACTGCTGCACTAAAAACACGGGGGCGGGAGTATAAAGTCGGTTAAAATCTCTGCAAGATAAAAATGAACTTTTTCTCCAAAGTTTTACCAACATTACATGCATACTTTTGTCTTTAGTCGTGCATTCTTCGGTCTTTTTCTCGAGTTCTTCGCGAAGTTTGGCTGTTGCGTTTCCAAAGGTGCGTCGATCCTGCGCTGAATATCCTCTCCCGGAGTGGCTGCAGCAACAGCTGCGTTGATCCTTTGTTGGGTCTCTTCCTCTGTTGGCATTTTCTTCAGAATGTAAAATCAACCGTTAGTGGTTTGTATGATTGTTGCGATAGAAAAAATTTAACTCGGATCGCACAGTGGTCGATATTCTTTGAATCGATGCCATGGATAATTTCGTTTTTCAAGTGGTCTGTGGGAGCTGAGTAACATAGGTGTCGATAAAAACACAATCAGGTGCCCTCGGTTTCTCGACCTTCCTCCGCTCCCCTTCCCACAAATCACCCGGTCACGACCCAGGCGCAATAAATATTACAAGAGACTCAAACCTTTCTCTTGTGCCAGTACGCTGGTTACAGCGATTGTGGCTGAGAGTTATTCAACTAGTAGGCTAAGTGGGATGGACTTGAGGATTAGAAAACGCGTCGAGCAAACCCCTGACATCCTCCGCTCCTTTTCCGCCAGTCATCTGGTCACGACACAGCCCACATAAACTCTAACCTTTCTCTGCTAGCACTTGTCGACTTCCTTGTTGTGCTTTGGAGTTCTTTGTTCTTGGTCGTGCACGTCCTTGTTCTCGTCCACGGTTCCTCAGTGGTGGACAAGTTTTCAGAGTATACGAGGATTGTTGGGGGCTGGTGGGAGTCTCCGAACGCCGTGCCACTTTTTCATGGTGGAAAAAAATGCCCCACAACATGGGATCTCAACGTAGTCAATAACATCAGATTCCGACGAGTTGGCTTCAGTTAAGTCAGAATTCGAACGTTACCACGGGATTTCAAACAAGAACTACCTTATCATTATTGGTGCTAACAACGCCGTGGAATTGAACACATGCAATTATCAACCGATCAAGAAGGGTTTCTCAGGATGCAGCAATCCGAACACATAGGATTGTCATTCATGCTCTTCAATTCATGAAGCTCTATTTTATTCACTGCTATGACAATTCTTTACAAATACGTGCGGTCAATAGGAGGTTCATCACATTGGTGATGAAAGTCCTTTGCGAAACCACAACAAAAGTTACTTTAAGGAATGAAGAAACCAAGCAAATCACTGAAAGACTTGAATACTCAAAAAATATTGATTGTCCAAACTCTATACAAAAATGACCAATATTTTTAAACATTCATCTGCCTTAACATTAGTCGGCAGCCGATTGGGTAGCTCAACAGGTTTCGGGCCTAATCCTAGCCCTAACCCTTTCGTGACATCTGACCCCAGGTCCAGGGGCGGCTAGGATGCCCTGAACAAATCCCGACGTAAGTTCGACCGTACATTGATCTATTCGTTTTTCGTTTAATTGGTTAGGTTTAAATGATCTCGAAGGGGGACCAACTATGACGCAATCTGCAGCGGCGATGGCTGTGAAGGTGTTGGCGGAGGGGGTTGTTAATTGTGAGTGTATGAAGGTGAGAACAAGTCACGTTAACATTCAAGTCAATAATGCGACCAGCACCCATGGGTAACTTACTTGAGGTTTTAGGTAGAAGAAGCTTATCTCTGCTGAACCCGGTGATAACTCATACTCCTTCCAATCCTCATCCTCTCCCGCAGAAGCCACGTTCTCCCGGTCACTTTCGCTGTCGCTTTCAGGGTCATTATATCGGGTAATGACCATGCGATGCGCTGCGACTTTCCGCATACGCTCCGTTCGCGGACCCGTGTATGAGGATTGGGCCCACTGTCGATGCGGCGGTTGTCAACCCTGCTGAGTAGCCACATGTCCAGTCATCCCATCCCGATATCCGCTAGTACCACCAGCAGAAACGGCCGCCTGGACTTTGCGTCGCCACCGCCGGAGCAATTGGTGATGCAAGCGAAGGAGATACTCTTCCGCGACAGAGTTGAGACAGGGTGTCAAGTAATCGTTGCGGAAAGCTCCAGGACCAGGTGGACCAAGAGAGTTCACTCTAGCGACGTTTGCGGGGTCGTCGACAACGCAAAGACGTACGGGATGGGAAAAATTGAGGAGCCCAGCATCTTCTGGCGCAGCGAAGGCGTCTGGTGGGTCGGGGATGAGGGGGGCAGCTGGTTGGCCAGCCATAGGTATGGTGGGGAGCCATGGGACAAAGCTGTGCGGCAGATGAGGTTGGGACGACCCAAGAAATATGGTGGCAAGGCGAGTAATGGGGTCGAAGTAGAATAGGTAGGCTGCATAGTACCGACGCCTGAGCGTCCCCACTTGCGCGTCCTCCGTTGTGAGAGAGTGTGGAGAGGGGGTGGCCGAAGCGAACTCCTCGATTTCCGGAGGGATTTCAGTGACAGGGGAAGGTTTGTTTATGGCCGGGGGGAATTTGATGTTGCAACTGTAGATTGAGCCGACAACGAGATCGGCCGCGCTGACGCCCACGAGACCGTGGGTGAGACCGGTCGACATAGCGGGAGTTGGTTGATTAGGCGGTAGGTGGCCAGGGATCTGAAAGCAGTTCAGGAGTTTGATGAGAAAAAGTACAACAACAAGACCGTGAGACCTCATCTGTTGACAAAGCCCACAATGACCAGCACATCCACTTGAGTCCCGTTTCTCTCCCGGATCTCGCGATCGAAAGACTCTCGTCTCGCTCTGAAGGAGATTCCAGACGCCGGCGGAATGCCGGTCAATAACGTAGGAAACTCACGTGGGAAAGATAGATTCAACGTTGTGAACGTTCAGTTATGGCGGCGAGAAGCCGTGGTGTTGTCCGGTTCGGTTTGAAATTGCGGGGCAAAGTTTTCCATTTATACCTGATAAAGTCAACAACACATGGAACCATGTGGAAAGAACGACTCCATTACCACGGATTCGGATCATAAACGATTTTCACTCATGAATAAAACACTTATTGAGAGTGAAACGACGGACAAAGGCTCAGAGTATTATATAATCAAACCATCACCGCACTCATTTCACGATTCCATGCATGCGCCACAAGTAAACTCTCCAAAGTGGTCCACCGCACCTGGTGGGATCCATGAGAGGGGC
This sequence comes from Blyttiomyces helicus, assembly GCA_003614705.1. Lineage (NCBI taxonomy): Eukaryota > Fungi > Chytridiomycota > Chytridiomycetes > Blyttiomyces > Blyttiomyces helicus. The sequence goes on along the minus strand of KZ994314.1, from coordinate 3,055 downwards.
GAGGTCAGCGGCGCGCGGACCGAGCTTTCCAGTGGAGTCTTTCTCCCAGCCAATGGATTTTGGGCAGGATTCTGGGGATGTGGGCAAGTGAGTGTTACTTCCCTCGAATCTTTTAGCAAAACAAAACGGTGCCGAGGTTCACACGATCTTACTCGGCGCGCTACCAAGCAGGTCGACCTCCAAAACAATGCTATGCGCCATATCACGTTTCCCCGGCACCTCGCGAAAGGAGAGGACCGTGGCGTTTTGGACGTTCCAGCGATGCTTGAGCAGGAGCAGAATATTGCGTAGGGGCCATCCGGGGTGTGTCAGGAGCCCGCAGGGGTCTATGAACCCGATTGTGATCTTTTCGGGCGGACAAGTTCGAGGTCATGCCGGGCGAGGATATGCGAAAAATATACTTTAAATTACCTTGTCAGACGGGGACCAGAACGAATCCCATTCTGCCAGCTTTCCGACGACGAGAGCGGGAGGATCAGCGGTGCGGCGTATGAGGAAGACGCCGGTGTCGCAAGGTGCTGAAGCGTCGGATGAGGTGCGGAAAGTGTCGTAGTTTTGGTACAGCGAGTCAACCTGTTCAAAGTTGGGAAAGTAGATTAGCGTCTCAACCCTCGCAGCTCAAATAAATCCTCAGTTTTCTGTTCAGCGCCCACACCTCTTCCGCGGAATACGCGTCTGAAATACGCCTCGTAGACGCAACCCGGAAACTCTCAGCCGGGAGCAGCGCCGGGAACGCGAACCAGAAATGGAAATTGTATTTTTTGAGGTCGGCGAACGCGAGGAGGAGGAAGCGAAAAAGCTTGTTTGGAGACGCTACCGCCTCGCCGGAGACTATATCTGCCCATATCTTTCCCCCCATGTCAGTTTTCTGTTTCTTTTTGGTGAAGCTCCCCTCGAAATGAGCAACGAGAGGAGGACAAGCACGGCGCACCTGGTCAGCAACGGTATTAAGAAAATCCCCCTTATCGAGTTTTCGAACGGCCTCGACGGTGTTTGTGTATTTTAACGTTCCCGGGACGGGGATTGAGAAGGGAGGGAGCGCGCTTTGGAGGAAGGCCAGAGTGAGAAATGCGCACTGAAGGTACACGCGTCCCCACGGCGTCCAGTGTCGATATGAAACTTGCACCTTCCCACCCCACGAAGGCCTACCTCCCGTCGAAAGCGCCAGCACCAATGCAGAGCCTCGCGGGAGCCGACTCGTCTTTCGAGGCGGCAACAACATAAGCTCTGACGTCGCGGGGGGAGTCGTCGAGCTTGTAGAGGTCCATTTTGTTTTGCGACAGAGCATGCCAGAAGGTTGATTCGACGGCGCTGGCGAGGGGCTGGAACTGGAGCATTGCAGCCGGGGGCGAAGCTGAGGAGGTCATGATCTTGTTTATCGCCCCATAGAAGGGAAAGAATACGCGTACGAACGCTACAAGACCGCAAAAGAATTTGTTCAGGAATTTTTTATGGGGGATATGCTGTTCAGAAGCAATGTGAACAATGTTGACAAAATGGTCAAATTTATGCAAGATTTCAAAGATAAAAGTTTCCCGAACCTGGTTGTCAAAAAAAACTATTTGGGATTCAAAAACGGTGTTTTGAACATTGAAAACTGCAAATTCACAAGAGAAGAGAATTTTGAGGATGACTTTATAGTTAGAAAGTATTTCGACCAGAATTTCCCAGAAGAGACTGATGATCCGAACAATATTCCAACACCTCCGTTTGATTATGTATTGAACTACCAATTTGAACACAAAGTGGTGAACTTTATCTATGTGTGCTTTGGAAGGCTGTTTGGAATTCGGGACGGTTGGGGATTCATGTTGTACTTTCTGGGCGAAGCTGGTTGCGGAAAAAGTATAATAATTCATATCATGAGCGCTTGCTTTGATAAAATCGGGACAATTGGAGACAGTTACGAATTAGCATTTGGCCTCTCAGGATTGTTCCATAAGGACCTTGTAGTTTGCCACGAACTTCCTCGAAACATTTCGAAATTGATGCCCCAAACGACTTTCCAAGCATGTGTGATGCTGGACAGTGTTGCAATTTCCACCAAAGGGCAAACGTCATTTTCAACTGAATGGACAGCACCGTTGCTCTTTGCAGGGAACTGGCTACCAGATGACATCGACAAGGGGCGAGTGACGCGTCGAGTAATGGAGGCAAACTTTGAAAGAATCCCTGAAGAAAGGGACACATAACTGAAAAAAAGAATTATTACGTCTGAGCTCCCTGGTATCATTTACAAAAGCTTGCTTTCCTACAGGAAAACAATGCTGGAACACAGCAGGCACAGCGTGTGGACATTCTGTCCAGAGTACTTCCGGGAACAACAGGAGGAAATGAGAATGTGTCGCAATCCGCTCTTTAGGTTCCTGAACGAAAATACGATTTACAAAGAAAATTCTCAATTGGAAATGGCCAAGATTCGAAAACGATTCTTGGCTAGTATGATGAAAGATATCAAAGCCTTGGATGTTGGAACATTCAAGCAAGTAAACCCAAACTATTTGGTAACCAAGGTGACAGTCTGCAAATCATGTGGAAACCCTCTCAAAAGTGGTTGCTGTCCCCTGTACGATCGAGCAAACAAAACATCACAGAATGTCGTCAAAAATATTGCTTTTATTGACGAAGAAGGCGATAAGATGCGGTAGGACGGTCACACTTCTCCATAGGTGTTTAATGTGCAAAAAAACATACGTACAGTCCATCAAGGCTCTACAAACTTTTGCATAATTCTTGAGCATGCGAATAACATGAAGTGTTTTCCGCCTTGTGGTTCTTATCGAGTTTAGAAAGAATGGGGAGAAGGAGTGTGAGTTTTATTATGAAAGAGGGTGTTCAACTAAAGAAGAACAAGAAGGCGGGAAGACATTAAGTGGGATCAGATGTTGGCAGGTGGCGAAGTCTATGTATGGTCTTAATGGTCTTGATGATCAATCATGAAGAATAAGGCAATAAGACGCGATAAGACGTTTATTGTCTCCGAATTTCTTGATTGTGAATAAAAACAGATATGCACTCCAACAGCCCTCCATAAAATATCACAAATTCTTTATTT
>KZ994313.1:0-13016 GCA_003614705.1 Blyttiomyces helicus | reverse complement strand
CCTCGGACACTCACCATTCATGGAAGCGCAATCATTTTTTGACCGACCCCCCCCCCCCCACACTATTTGTTTTCCTCTTGTTCCCCTCCGTAACTTTGTCGTGGGTGGACGGGATCATGTCGCGGTATTGGGTGTGGAGCGCCGCCGGAGACGCCGATATCTGGTTTGGAAGGGAGCGCCCCCTATAGCTCCCCCTCTACCCCCTTCGAATTTTCTCCCCACACATGTGCTGTTTTTGCCTCTCTGCCTATACCGTAAGCGGGTCAAAGGACGGTATGGGCTCAACCTCATAATATCCATACATCTCTGCTCATCCAAAAGCGAAGGAGTGAACTACTGTAGCGGCCCCGAGAATTTATTAAGTCTTTTCGCACTTGCTACTTGAGTAGTGTTTTCCGGTGCGGGTTGCCATCGACCTCCATGTCGGCTGGTCCCAGCCCAAGTATTCCTCAACGGAGGAGCGTGGAGTTGATGAGCGATTTCTTTGAGTGCGAAAGATGTGCGGCGCCCATGAACTCTTGATCCTCCTCAACGGATGAGCAAGGTGCAAACAGCCCGTTCGGCGGCCGTGAAGTCTTTGCGTCTTTGCCGTCGCGGGAGTTTCCCATACGTGAAAGCGACAGCGGCAAAGTAACGATTGAAATTAAACGTTTGGAAATGGTTCGAGCATAAATACCCCGCGAAGACATTAACAAGACGGCATCGCCGACCCCCGGAGCAGCGAATCCCATCACACATTCCTCCCACGCTTGGCCCGGCACTCCTCCTGAAACCGCTCGAGCAAAACCGGGAACCCATGATCCTCCATCGAACCGAACGCCGGGTGGCGACCGAGACGGAGCGCCGTAATGCGGGGACTGGAGATTCCGAACGCAAACCGGGCGAGAAGGCGCGGGTCATCGCGAGCGGGAATCACAGCCAGCACGGCGGCGACTCGCTTCGCGTCCACCGCGCTGTCCCCGTGCGCGCGCTTGCTCCCAGTCCCCGGCTTGGCACTGGCAGCAGGCATGGCAACGCCTTTGTGTCCGCCAACGCACCAGCTGCAGCATCCACATCCTTTAGCCGGGATGGTCGCGGCGTCTCCGAAATGGTCGGCGAGAGAGCGGGCGAGACAGGTCGCGCGGGATGACGCCCAGTTGATGACGCTTTGGAGACGTGCAATCTCGTCTGTCTCGCGCTTTTCCACGCGTCGAGTCATGTCCGCGGCGATCGTGTCGAGCTCGGTTTCCGACGGCCCATCGCGGAGGAGGCGATACCGATTGCGGACGCCGCTCGGTTTCAGTGAAACGTTTCCTGAGCTAAAATAGGACGGGGCCTAGAGTTACTCCACAGCCTCGAGTAAATAGGGTGAGGGGGGAGGCTGCCCTGAACTCACCTTTCCCAATTTTGCAGCACCGATACGACCTGGGCCCGATCGACCTGGGCAATCGTTGCGGCACGTTCGACATCGACCGAAGTCCACCTGACTTTCACCGTCGACGCGCGGGCGATCGCCTGCTGTACGGATCCGGTCTGTAGTGCAGGCCGGAACCCGCCGCGAGGCTCGAGTTCGTAAGAGGCATAGAAAGGCGTCAGCGCACGCATAAGACCGAACGAGAGGTCGAGCTGAGCAAGCAACGTCGCCAGGGTTGTCGGCCGTATGTCGTGCGTCTTTTGCTGCTCGAATGCGTTCGAGATGATGATATCGTCCTTATGGGCCCCGGGTTGGAGCATTTCGCCGAGGAGGGAGCGAATCGAGACAGCCGAGGGCGTGTCGCCGTATATAAACCCTTCGAGAATTTGGCGGTCGTCCGGGCAAAGGAAGAGGGTGCAGTTGGATTGGAGACCGTCTCGCCCTGCACGACCGATTTCCTGACTGGGGGTTCGAGATGAGATTAGGCGCAAGTCCAATCGAGTCGCGAAAAATAACGAGAATCGAAAGGTACCTATATCCTTCGAGGCTCTTGGGAAGGTTATAGTGGATGACCCTCCTGATATCTGCCTTGTCTGAGAGCGCAAAATATCGTGAGTATTTCGTCGATCATCCGCTCACCAGCCACCAACCATGTTCCTAATGTCAGCTAAGACTCACCAACGCCCATCCCGAATGCAATCGTCGAAGCGATTATCATGTCTGGTTCACTCATAAACCTGTCCTGCACCCGCTTGCGCACGTCGGATGCCATCCCGGCATGGTAGGCCTCGCTTTTGAATCCTGCCTACATATTTCAGCGTCAATAATGGCAATATACATGGTAGCCTTCGGACGAGGGGGAAGTGGGCAGGGATGAATTAGTGACATACCTTTTTAAGTTTCGCCGCCACCTCCTCTGCAGATTTCTGGACAGTCACGTAAACGATGCCGGCCCCGCTTCCAGCTTTGAGCACCTGAATGAGCTGGCTGTCGCGGTCGGCCGAGGTAGGAGCAGCCAGGACTTTGATGCAGAGGCTAAAGGTGAGCGCGGAGAGGATCAGCATCAGCCGACGACGAGGTAAGTCGGAAAGATAGACAACCACCTACTTCGGACGGAACGATCCGGTCCGGATGAGCCCCTCATCGGGAATGTCGAAAGCTTTGCAGATATCCGTCGCAACCTGTGGGGTCGCGGTGGCGGTGAGGCACAGAACGCGCTCGGCTTTGCATTCTTTTGCGAATCGTGCGAGCTTCAGGTAGTCGGGGCGAAATGCGTGTCCCCACTTGAAGAGTTAAAAGCGTATGAGATAAAGAGCGCGTTAGCTTCGAGGAGGGAGGAAAGGCGCTCCTGAGAAGACGGTTTTCCTTTCCGTATATGGCGAGTATGCGAGCGAGAGGTACCTCAGAAATGCAGTGCGCCTCGTCGACCGCAAAGAGCGAAACCCGTTGTCTAAGCAGCATCGCCACGAACGCCTCGTTGTTGAACCTACAATGGGGAAAGGCAGCTAATCAGCATACATTCGCATACACACCCATGCATTCCTCTGCGTCAAAAAGTTCACTCCCCCTCAGTGTTGGAACGGGCCACCTCACCATGATTTCCCCCACAAAGCCACCCCACATACCTCTCGGGAGCGACATACAACATGCGGAGCCGACCGTCCTGGATCGCCCTCTTCACGGCCATGTCCTCATTTTTGTCAAGCGAGGAGTCGAGCGACGCCGCCGCCACATTCCGCCTCTTCAGTCCGTCCACTTGGTCCTGGAATTGAGATGCAGACTTCTCTCAGCCCCACATGGCCAGTAGACCCTCGCCCAACTCCCACGCCCCGATACATCCTATCGGGCACCCTCAGCGCATACCTTCATGAGAGCGATGAGCGGGCTCACTATGAGGGTTAGGCTGTATTTTCCGTCGGCTTCTGGCTCATCGCAGAGAGCCGGAAGCTGGTAGCAGAGGGATTTTCCAGCGCCTGCGCGAGCCATGGAAAGGAGGAACAGGAGGCAGGTATCAAGGGTAAGTGTATCGCTTTTTCCCTAATCCCCATACGCATTAAAATAGAGATAAGCCTCACGGGAGAAGAAGAGAGAAAAGCGCACCGGTGGGGAAGATTGCGACAGTGGATTTTCCGTCGAGAAGACGTTCCACGACCTGTGCCTGGCCGGGCTTGAAGTCGTCGAAGCCAAAGACTTCCTTGAGCACGGAGCGAGCTCTGAATATGTCGGTAGTCATGGCGAAGGATTGGCTTGATGACTGTCGGAAGAGTCAGTCTTGGCCCGGTGCGAGCCTCGTCAATTCCACCGCCTCCAATTAATTCATTACGGGAAATGAATTCCGTTTATTATTCGGACAGTCTCGTTCGACGTCCGACTTTCCGGTCTGATTGCCGTTGGCGTCGACCGCGAGCCGCGGGGTCCAGTCGTTCCAGCCCAGACCTTCCCCATAACGCAGCGACAGGTAGTGAGCAAAGAGATTTCTTTTTCGTGTACGTACATGCAAGCTGTGCAACTTTCCGGATGTGTATAGAACAAGCAAATGAGCAAAGGACGACTCCCCCGTCTTCCATCCCCCCCTCCAAGCGATGATGCTGGTTAGCCATTCTTCGGGCCCACAAGAACCCCCTCCGGGCCTCCCCCCTCCCCCCCTGCCCTTCTGCATTCTTCAAGCATTCTTCGACCTTCCGACTACGGGGATCCCGTCGGAGTTCCGAACGATAGGCGGCATCGACGGCGGCGGCGGCGGCGCGACGACGTCCGGCGCGGTAGCCTCCGGCTCCGGGTCAGGGACGGCAGCGGCAGCCTCGGCCTCCTTCTCGGGTTCGGACAGAGCCTTGGCGGGCTTCTTGCGCTTGCCGGTGTTCATCTTAGGCATGAATTTCGGCGCTTTTCCGGAGCGCGGCGCGACGACGATCGGAGCCGCTTCGGGAGGCGCCTGCGAGGGTTCCGGAGGCGGCGGGGGTTTCACATCCTGGGGCGACGTCTTACCCTGGGCAGCGGAGGTCTCGGGCGCTTTGGCGGAGGACGAGGAGCCGACGGTCGGAATACCGGGGTATGAGGACTGGATCTTCGGGATGCCATAGTCGATGTCGGCGTCCGACGGCTCCGCGAGCTCCTCCTTCGCCGCCTCGATAGCGTCGGCGATCCCTTCTTGGCCCTGGTCCTCCTCGTCGTCGTCGTCGTCAACGTCATGGCCATCAGCACGTCTGCTCGCCTTCTCTCTCTCTTGACGCTCGTTGACATGAGATAGCATTTGTGCGAGGTCGTCGTTAACTAGTTTTTGACGCATCGAGGAGGCAATTGGTTAAGTTAGACGAAAGAGCGGAATGAGCTAAAGCAAAGAAGGGGAATTGAATCTAAGAATACGCCGACATAATGTAGCACGTACCTGGTTCGATCTTTCTCTTTTGGGCGGCAGCAAGTCGATTCGGGTTCGCGCGAGTTTCGAATTGCCATTTGGCTTTGAACTGGTTCCGGTCGATGTTCATATAGGCCGCGCCCATGCCGAAGTTGGTTCCAAATTTCGAGATACACTGGGACGAAAGACCGTTGAAAATATAGAGCAGGGGGCAGGTAAGTAATCAGAAGAAATGCCCTCCGCTGGCGTTGTTATCCTAAACGTCATCAGAGTATAAATATGAAACGCACCTCAAGGAACTTCACGTCCATAACATCAGACCACTTCATCGCCTTCCTCCTCGGCTTTTTAGCAAACGACGCGTTGGTGATGTGGCGCGTCGCGTCATCGTCCACGTCCTCCAGCTCCTCGTTCTCCTCCGGGCGATCTTGGGTGACGACGAGGGAATCGTTCGCGATCGTCATCTCGCCGTTCACCAACACGAGGCGAATCTCATTCCTGCAGTGGGGAAGTAGGGTCGAGTGTTAATTCATCGATTAATTTGAAAAGGTTAATGTGCCGAAATAGGCGGGTGGAAAAAATGCAGGGGAAACCGTTTACATCTTCCGCACTAACCTTGCGACACTAGAGGAAGGCTCGACGCTCTCGCTCCTGCCTCTCTTCATCTGCGGCCCAACCGACCCGGCTCTGCTCGAGACGCTCCCTTCTCTGCTCCGCTTGACGTCCGAGCTCGCGGCAGCTTCGTCCTCGCCCGCGGCGCGAAGCCGCTTCCGTTCCCTGCGCAACAGCTCCTGGTTCTTCTCCCACTCGGAAGGCTTCAGATCCGTCGCGGGTGCGTCGATCAGCTCTGCTAGAGATATGGTCTCCAGCGGGGTGGCATTGTCCAGATCGACGATTGGCTCCATATCGGGACCGAAGCGGACGCGGCCGAGGTGGCGCTTCTTACGAGCGGGCTTTGACCCCGCAGGGGCCGAATCGTTGTCGGCGCGGCGCTTGCCCCTCTCCGCTGCACTAAACTGGATGGAGGTGTCGACGTCGGCGTCGAAGTCGTCCGAATCGAAGGTCCCCGGAATTCGGATAGCGATGCCACGGACCGCCGGCGTCCCGGGGTTCGGGATGGGGGTCGCACCGGGGATTTGGATGGGGGTCGCACCGGGGATCTGGATGGGGGTCGCACCGGGGATCTGGATAGCGGTACCGACGACAGTGGGCGCTGCCGGGATCTGGATAGAAGTGACTGCGCGGACGACGGGAGTGCTGGGCGATCCAGTGACTCCGATCTGCGGCACAGAGATCTGCACGCTCAGAACGTTGATAGCACTGGCGACCACCGGGGCCGCGCCCGGTTCGACGGATGGAACTTCGGTAGCGACCGACGTCAAAGATGCCCCCTGGACAGCCGAAAGGTCCGGCGAAGTAGCTGCTTTCGAACTGGGTGTCGAGCTTGGAGTAGGTTCTTGAATCGCCTGGACCTCAGAAGATTTGGTGGGAGAGTTCTCGACCGAGGACTGCGTGAAAGTGTACCGATCAGTACGCAGAAATCAGTGGATCAGGACTAGCATTACGTTGCCTTGATTCTCGGGAAAAAGATACCCACCGGAATCACGGACGCGTTCGTTGGCGTAGCTACAGCCGTAGCATCTCCTATGGAAGTGAACACAAAATGCGACTGATTAGTATGATCCGCCGCTGTCAAGGGATAAAAATCATCCTGAGGCAAGGCTCATGCCGAAACAGGACGCGGGGGCAGCAGCAGAACCTCATCTCACCTTGTGTCGAAGAAATGCCCCCATCGTGAGAAATCTGGCTCTCAACGAGCGTGGTAGCCGTCGAAGGACCGCCCGAGGACTCGCCAGCAGTAGCGGGCGCAGCAGTAGAGGAGGACGGGGCCGCAGTGCTGGCGGCAGCAGGCTTGGGACCCTTCGATTTCTTGCCTCGGGCCTTCGGGACGAACTTCGACTGGCCCTTTTCTAATTATTGGGGAAACAATACCGGAGGTCAGGTTTCCCACGTGTCAGTTGCACCAATCTATGAAACCCTGCCGCAACCCCTTCCGCCAGATCTCGCTGCCCGCCGACCCTCTACCATGCCACGGTCGGCACCGACACGGGAGCAGGCCCGAAAGTCTTTGCCTCGTTAGTGTGCGAAAGTGCACACTTTTTTTTACCCACAACCACCCCCGAGCCCATCATCTTGCCATCGTCCACGCGAGTTGCCCTTCGCCTGCTGCTCCAACCCAAGTTCGCACTGTTGAGACTTACCCACGCGAGAGGAGATGGTGTACTCCATTGTAGCCCGCAGGTTTTTCTTTCGCTCGTTGCCCGTCGGAGTGGAGGGAGGGTGCAGCTAGGGCCAAGTCACTGCGAGAACAGCGTCCTCGGCCTTGAGGGAGTTCAGGTTTGAGAAGTCGGTAGGGGGAAGGGGCAGTTTGAAGAGGAGGACGGATGCGAATGGGAAGCGGGGAAGGCGGTTGGGGTGGAGGGGGGAGTGGCTGAGAATGAAACAGAGACTGAAAAATCTTTCTGCGACGAGGCCCCTGTCTTGTCAAAAATATTTCTATCTCCGTGGCTCAGTGGCAAATGCGGGGTTCAACGAAGCTCTGCTTCGCGGCAGGGACAGGTTCGATCCCCGCGGAATCCACCTCCAACGCCAGTGCCAGGCAGGCGCGATCACGGCGTCATCCATCCTGGCGCTCATGCATGGCACACCGCTCTCCTTATGATTGGAGTCATCGCGAACTGTCGGACGTTTTACCTGCATTCGCTTTTGGGGTTTGTTACATACAACATCGGGCCAACGCTCCCCAGCCTCCGTCGCTAGCCCTTGGAAGTCACCAACGTCTAGTTACCCCCGGGCTGCAAAACCGTGCCGTTGCCGTACCTCACGACCCCGTTGCCGCGCACTTCGACAGGGTCAGTGTAGTCTTGGGCGGTCCCGCTCTCCACGAGAGCGACGCGCACATAAAACGGCAAGGTCCCATTCGGGTCTGCATGTATTCGCGCAACGGAGAAGCTGCTCTGCGGACCCCGGTACACCTCGACATCGTTCATGAGGAGCGAGAACGAGTCGTAGGGGAGGCCGGGGGGGATCGCACCGCCGGGGGTGAGCTCCCCGGGGTAGCCTGCGAGTGAGAAAGTCCATGAAATGTTGCCGGTGCGTGCGAGTGCGGCAGGATCGAATGCGAAGGTCGGCTGGGGAGTGCCCGCAGGCTCACCGTTGAGAGCCTACATTATGAACGCACGGAGGCAGCCGGAGCCGTGAGAGAGAGGGGGCGGTTATGAGATAGCGTGCTGGCGGCGTGGCGGGCGCAAGACCGAAACGAACGCCTAGACGAAAGGACATACCTGAAATCTCGTCTCAAAAGGAGAAGCCGGCCCCCACCGCGCAACGCCTTGCACCATCAATCCAAGAAGAAAGCCCTGAGCGAGCAGAGAGGGCCGGGACTGCAGCTTCGTGAGAGGGAGCAAGACTATGCCGACGAGATAGTGGTGCAGGTGAATATCGAGCGACAGCAACGCTGGAATCGTGAAATACACCGCGATGCCGAGACCGTAAGCGATAAGATAGGGGCCGATCAGACCGTGCCGCCGAAAGAGGAAGAGTTGGATCGCACAGGCAATGAGCAATGCCGGGACGAGGACAATAAAGGTGGCGAGGGTAACGGGGTCGCGGAAGGCGCGGGAAGAGAAGCCAAAATTGCTCAGAGGGGCAGTCCACGAGTCGATGTACAGGGCCAGGTAGAATGGGAGGACGGTGAGGAGGAACGTATCGATCGGGAATCGCCGCGGGACCAGCATCGAGTGATGGACGACAAAGCGGTACATGACCACCGCAAAGGCTACGGCAACAATGTAAGTCCCGAAAGCCGCGGAGACCCAACCGTCGTCATGATTAGGGATGTTGAAGAAGATGACGTTCCAGAATCCTGCCGTAACAAGGGCGAAGTAGAAGGCGGCCGAGGATGGCGAGACAAGGGAAAATAGCCCGACGAAGCACATGGCGACGGGAAGCATCGCCCAAGTCAGGTCCGAGCAGTGCTGGGACCCTACTGCGGTAATCGTGTACGCTTTCGGGAACCAGCTGGGGAACCCGAGTGACGTTATCCCGTTTTCGGTCGAAGCGGGGAACGAGGATTCCTCGCCGACGACGGTCAGCACTCCGCAGCCCCCCCAGATCTGCGACACCACACCGCCGTGGATTGCGGTCGGACAAATCCAGCTCTCCGCCCGGTAAGGATTTGAGCCAACGACCCATGGCACTCCGTTGCCCGTTACGTTTGGCCCGAGCCATCGGGTATTGAAATTGTACGTGATAGCGCACATGCTAGGGCATCGAAACACGAAGGATTGGTTCGTAAATGGCTTACAGTCCTAAAAAAACATCCAGGCAAAAATAAGGACCGGGGGGGGGGTGTATCGCAAAACAATCGACCCTAGAAAAATAAGGGGCGCTTACTTGTCCATCGACTCCACAGTCTTGAACGTCCCATGACCAGAGCTGGTCCGTGCAGCCGAAGTAGCTTGCAGGCGCACCGAGATCGGTGTTAGCATCGTAGTTGTTCACCTATTTTTCGCAAAGATGTGTGTATGAGAAAATAGTAAGTCGTATTCAGCTCTTTCCTTCTCCATTCGCCCAGCTCCCAGCCCTGTCGCCCCAGGAGGGGATGAAGTCGCCTGGTTTGGACCCAGCGACCCCGGCCGCCCAGCCCCTACACCATCTTCTGCGCAAGCACGCCGACCAACCTTAATAATGACCCCAGCCATGACCACCCAAACAATGACATACAGCCCCGCTGCCAGCATCCTCCAACGTCGCGGAACGAGCCCCGCGAGCACCCGACTCCCGCGCGGCCATATTGGCTTTTCGATGCGCGGCATTGGCTGGATCACGGCGGGACTCAGGCGCAGTGCTCGTTCCACGCGACGACACCATGCGACGAGCCACTGGTTCGAAAAGCGCGGGGCGGGCTCGGCAAGCGAGGCCGAGCGTTCCGAGGACGTGTGGTCGAAAGAGCATTGTGATCTGGCGGGAGTCCGCGAGGCAGACGGCGGGCACGAGGTTGTGAGCAGGTCGATTGAGGTGTCCGGGTTTGAGGAGGGGACTTCAGTGAGGGAGGCGCGACGGGAACCGAAGGAGGACACGGCCAGCACGCGGTCGAGGTTTTGTTGACCGGCCATGGCGGGGTTGGGAGGAGTTGTCGTGATTCTGGCCTTAGCCTCTGGTCGCTGTCTTGTGGCAGTGCCGCTGGGCGGAGGCTGAACCGTTTCATCTCCGGAGCGCGGAGTTCACGTTCATTCTCATCGCGAAGCCACACACTCAGTGATACGCGTCAGGCGTCGGAGGAGGGCCTTGATCATCATCCATCAGCATCGCTTCTCGGTCCGCGTGCCCCCCACCCGCTGCCCAATGCAAACCCCCGCACCCCGCTCCCTGCCAACCCCCCTACCAAAATGGATCCACCTCCCCCCCACGACGAGCTCGTACTCTCCCTGTCCGACGTCCACTTCGCGCGCCCGGGCCACCACTTCCTCACTCTCGACGCCTCATCCTCCACAGGCCCCGCATTCCCAACCCAGCGCACAGACGTCTCCCGCGACACCCAGCGGCCCGAATTCCGCACAACCCGCTTCCGCTTCCCCTACCTCTCGCCCCCTCTCACCCGCGTGGTCATCACCGCCCACAGGATCGATCGAGAGGAACGCGCAAAGGACGAGGACGAGCCGGGCGATGGGACCGGGGCCGGGAGCGTCCGACGCGAGGCGGGCGTCGCGACCGTCACCGTGATCGGGGACGCGGTGGTGCCGATTGGGGCGGAGCTGAAGACGGGATGGGAGACTTGCTCGGCGGTTTTCACGCCGCGCGAAGGGGGCCCCGATATCGGTGGGTTGATGGTGGCTCTGTCCGTCGAGCATTCGGTGCGGCCCAACCCCACCACGCTGGCAGATGCGAGGACTCTTCCTGTTCCCGTCAAGCAGAAACTTGACGACAACCAGGGCTATGCGCAGCTCATGCTCGCTAGATCTTTGGTCGATCTCTCCAGGGACGAGGTGGCACTCGATGAGGCGATCGACGCTTCTCGGGCCCCGGTAAATGACTCTGAGCCCGGTAAGATCCGCTGGGATGGATTTCCCGTGCATTTCGGGTACATACATTTCTTAACTTTTCTGTTTCACTATGTCTATGGTAGTGCTCGGACGAGATAGCGTTGCGGCCTGGATCGAGCCCGGAATGCAGCAGAATCACTTTTCCGAGCCGAGCAGAAACTTTCCGACAGCTGTCAGGAGAGACACCGTCGCCAGAAGAGACCCCGCTCCAGACCGGAACGCCCCCACTGCTGACCGTGGGACCCTACGGCGTCGAGACACAGTCGAACTCAGACAGCCCGCCGTCGATCGCGAGATTCCTCGTAGCCAAAGTCCTTTGGAAGACACCGGACACACTGATGAGATATTAAAGCTTCTCGCCCCCATGCAGCATTCTCCAGGTAAGAGGGGGAAGGCTTGCAGAACGCGAGTGTCGGACTCCCACCTCGTGGGGCCCGCAAAACTGATTCAGATCCTTTCCGACACAGTCAAGAAAGTCACGCCTTTCATCTCCGCAATGAACCCCGCTTACCCTGGCCATCGACTGATCGTTACGGTTCATGACGTTTGGGACCTGCCGATGGTCATTAACGCTGCTACAGGGAAACCGTGCCTACCGGTTCCGTTCGTGACTGCAAAGACCGAAAGAGAGGCAGCGGAAAAAATCCCGGCGAAGGAGGCGACGCATGTTGGGTTGCCCTGCAGGTGAGGTGTGCTGAGGTGTCTCGCGGCGTACATGTAGAAAACCACATAACAACCTAACTTCGAATCTGAAACCTCTCCCGCTTCAGAGAAGCCTCCTTTGGCGAGATCCTTACTCTGGAGCTGCCGGACCCCTACACGATGTCCTACATCCCAACAGTAACCTTCACGATCGCCGACAACCTCACCAAACGCCTCCTCGCCCGCTTCAACCTCCCTATCTCATGCACGTTCTTCCCCACGCACCGGCAACTCAACCTCGTCCTTCGCTCCGTCAGCGCCGCCGTCGACGCACCATCCCCACAGCTCCGGCTGAGCATAGCGAGCATCGACACGTCGATTTCGAATCCGTACGTGATGCAGAAGGAATATGACGTGCAGCTTGTGACGCTCGAGTGCTTCATCGAGGGATTCACGCGCAGGCCGCTCCCGGTGCCAATGCGCGTGTATGCGGTGGTGAGGGTCGTGCAGAGCGCGAGCGAATATGTGGCGAGGATGAATGTTTTTCAGAGGAGATTTTTGGTGCGCTTGCGTTGGGGGGGTGAGGATCGCGGATGGGGGACGGAATTGGGATGTGCGGAGCGTGAGGTCTGTTATTGCCGTTTGCAAATGGGTCCGGGGCTGATCTCTCCACTTTCCTGATTCATTATCCGGCAATTCAGGAAGGCTACCCCGCAACATTCCCACCCCTCGCACCCTCAATCCAACTCGAATTCGACCGCACCGGCGCTCTAATCAACCCCTCCGAGTTCGAAAAGGAGATCCACGTCCCGCATCTCATCTACAACAAATTCCGCCGCCACCCACCGCTCCGAGACGTCGAAGAGGAGTCCGCGCACGAGTTCTACCAAATGACGCGATGTTCCGCGCTCGATCCTCATCCCACTTGGCACGAACATTTCGTCTTCCAGATTGAAATGGTGAGCGGGGTGGGTGGGGTGGTGGGAGTGGTCTCAAAAGTTTTGGAACGCCACACGCAGAGAACATATTCAATCGTGCATTAACTCTACCCCCCGGAGCCCAGCTCAACCTCTCAGCCGACACCGCCCTCATCGTCGAGTACTACCGCGACGCACCCGTAACCGACACCTCGCCTCTCCACCCGCCGACCCCCGACCACGACTCCGCCCCACTCCGCTCGCGCCCTATCGACGACCTCGTCGCTTATTCCCTCGTCCCCATCGGCGACTTCACCGTCCTCGAGGCCACGGACGCGGGCAAGGTCAAAACCCTCTCGGACGTCAAGGTCCGCTTCTTGGCTCAGCACTCGAAGCTGGCGGGGACGAGCAATGTGCATGTGTCTATGCAGATCAAGTGTCCGGATAATTGGGTTGGTTGGGGCGCGTGTGTTCATTTGATCGGGGGGTGGGGGGTGGGGGCTGGAATAACGGGGGTAGGCCCCCTTTCAGCGTCGCTGATAGACTGACCCCATTTCGTCGTTGCGCGGGTTTGCAGAATCAAGTCATCCCCAAAACTCCCAAAC
>KZ994312.1:0-10232 GCA_003614705.1 Blyttiomyces helicus | reverse complement strand
CCCCCCACTCAACAGCATCCATCTGGGATCTCATCTCTCCAAAACCCGACGGATGTTACCAGCGATGAGTTGCCGCGCGCTCACGACCTCGTGAGAGCCCCCGCGTCCGAGCTCTTCAATCAGATGATTCTTCCAGGTCTGAGCGACGTCGAACATGCAGAGGAGTGCGATGATGGAGGGCCAGACTGACTTCAGGGCGTTGATCTCCTGCAGATCTGGGGTGAAACAGGAACGTAAACATAAGACAGTTCAGGTTGAAGACGAGATCGTTAATATTCCCAATTATTGATGATCTTCGGTGATCCAATTGAACACCAACACAAATTGAAATAACAGCGAAAACTTGTCCTTCCTTCTCTGCCAATGCAGCCTTCCATTTCGATAAGAATCGTTTGGGAATTTCGGCTTCATAACTGGAGGAAGTCTGCCTTTTCCGAGAAGCGCAGAAAACAGGAACAGGCCAACCGGGACACCACAATAGTTTTCGTCGATTGCGAGCATGACGAAGAGGAGAATCTTTTGGAGGCAGGCACCGAGTGTGCCATCCATAAGGATGAGCTTCCTGTGGCCGTACTCCCAAGCTGCGGCCAGCATAAGGGGGGAAGCGATGCCAAGCTCGAACCAATCGCTCTGGGAAGTTTTTGGCAGATAATGGAGCACTGCCTCGCGGAGGTCGTCATTTTAACGGCCTTTTGACTCGGGAACAAGGAATGTTACCAGCTGGGGATTTTGGCAAACGTACCATGTGATTCAGATTGAGTCATACCAGCAACAGCATGAGAAACTTGTGAATATTTTGCTCCGCCGAGAGGTTGGTGCTGATCGATAGTAGTTCTCCCCGCAATTTCCGCCGGAAGGTTGCAATATCATGTTTCGTCAGCCAATGTGTCTGGTTCAAAACATCAATACACATTCAACAGGCAATCGTCCACTCCCGCCCCTCCAAAATCGCCGAAGTATTGCCTGTATACCATCAGATATCGACCATTGTTTCCCAGAATTCTACTGGCAGTAATTCCAACCCGAAGTTCTTGTCTGGCTGTCTCATGGTAGGATGAGGGTGCACGGGAGTGCCGCGAAAGGGGAGTTCGCTGCAGCCCTCCCAGTACTCGAGCAGCCCCTGAATGGCAGCCCCTGAATGCCCTTGAGAGTGACACAGACGTGGGCCAGGCGACCGCTGAAGGCGTGGGTGGGCCGGCTCTGCGCATTTCTAAGCAGCTTTGGAGTAGCTGCCGCAGGGTCCGTTCCTGACCGACACTGAAAGAAACGCTGGCACCTTTTCCTTCTGCTGTATGAGCTTGAGATCCTCCAGCGAGGAGTTCCGAGGGCGTTCTGAGGTAGAGGCCAACACGGCCAAAGCCCATGAGGGTCAAGAACTTGGCAGGCTGTCTGATCGCGAAACGCTTGCGGGAGTTGGGGGTGGAAAGTGATTGCGGAGGGGTATGAGTTGTCAGGGAAGAGTTGGTGAAGGCGGGCGAGCTGGTGTTCGTTTAATTGGTAACGACCGACGTTGCAATCCTCCATGGCTGAAATAGCGGGGGGGGGAGGGGGTTTGAAAGGACTGGTGGGAATTGAAGCCCGCCGAAGTCCGACAAAAGCACAAAGACAGACATGATCCCGAACCGCGATAAGTCAAGTTTTTAGGAAATGTTTGGGACCGCCGTCCTGGTCAAAAGGAGACGGTGCTCCACCAGTTCACTGCCAAACCGCCTGCTGAGAGCTGAAAGCTTAAGGCTGAGAGCTGATTCTTGCTCCCTTTTTTGATCAAGACGTCATGAATGGACTTTCTCGAAACAGAACCACAAATGTACTACTACTCTGTGACCCCTTTGACCTCTATTACCAGACCCAAGCGTCCGGACTGAGGATTCAGCCTTCCCTATCATCCATCCTTACTACCATTACCACCCGGGGGGAGGAGGGAGGGACAAGCGCCAAAGATACGCTCAATAAAAACCTGATTCAAGCGAGCCCACTCAGACCAATCGTCAAAGAATTTGACCTCCGTTCAAAATCTAACCAAACTCCTCAGTCACCTCCTGTTTGTATATCCTGTTTTTCCCATACATGCGCGACCTGCTCCCCCCCCCCCTTCAGATGCTCTGACTGCTGATGGATAAGAGTCCTGGTGGGCACGTATTCAGATGCGGCCAGCAATTCTGTGGTCGTTTGCCTCTCGCTGTGGAGGGAATGTTCTCTCTTCGAATATTGCCCTTGGTTGGTCGCCTTCCTGGGTTTTCTTTTCCTGAACGGTTTTCGCGGCCCCCCGATGAGCATTTGATATGCCATGCTTTTGATGACAAGGACAAAAAACGGATTGATTCTGAAGGTCTCGCTGAGCTCTGTTTGACAGAAAGCAGGGGAGTGTTTGATCGGCACCACAACAACGGGTTGTAGCGACAGAAAAGCGCTGCAAGCTGCCCTCGCGGTGCTCCTATTCCTGCTGTTTAGCTGCCCCCCACCCCCCCTCCGATCTCTATTATCTGCCAGAACTCAAAACAGGACATTGCATGCTGTGTTCTTAAGTGAGAACGAGAAGAAACGGAACAAGTCCTGTTCGTCTGTGGGCTTCAGATCTCCTTCCGTTCAACATAAACAGTTCGGCTCTCCATGTATGTTACTTTTTTTTCCTGTTTTGTTTTTGGTTACCCACAATCCTGGGAGACTCATAATTGGTCTGCCTGACATCAGCATGTTCGATATAGCACCCAGGGTTGAGGCGAGGAGTTACACCGGATCCTCAGGAGCTAATGCCAACGATTGGGCACAGAACACTCGTTCACGGTGTCACGATGCCCAGCACTCTGCTCAAACTTTTCAGCTGCGATGATAACGAACTTCTGGAATCATGTGTCTAAGGCGGTCCTCCATTCACTCACTATCAGCTGGCAGATCTCAGATCAAGACCTTGGATGCTGCGCGCTGAACTGAGAAAGAGAGAAAACGGTATAAGTCCTGTTCTTCAGTGGGTATCTGATTCCCTTCCGTTCAAAATATCAACTTCACTCCATTCGTATTGCCTGGCTTGCTTTCAGCCGCTCACCATCCTGAGATACTCTCCTTTGGTCTCCCACCAGCATGTTTAATTAAATCACCCAAGGGCAAGGGGGGGAGTGACACCAGACCAACTAGCAAGAGCTCATGGCAACAATTTTCCAAAAAACACTCGTTCACAGATTTTGTCGAGTTCATCTTGGGTGAGCTGGCGAAGCGTGAAGAATTTGGGCTGAGCGTCTTCTATGAGTTCGAGCGAGAAGTTGTGCTTGCCTCAATCAGGTGAAAGACCAATGTTTGGCTGAAACAGGTTCGTTTTGTTGTATTTGTTGATCAAATCTTTGAGGAAGCCGTCCTGTCCCTTTTTTGCAAAGTCAATAGTCAGTTTCAGGTTCAGGTTGATCTGATCAAGAAGCTCCTTCAGGGTGGCCAGACGAGTAGTAAGGATTTTGACAGTGTTCAGGTTGTCGGGACTGCGTTCCGGGGTGCATTGGACAACATATTCTAATCTGCTGCGGGGCCATGCTTTGTGGAACCAGTTGGGCTTCCTAGAACCGGAAAGAATAAAGGGGGTTCAGAATAGGTTTTCACGACTTAAGTTGATTACAAAGATTCAAACGCTGGGGCGAGGGCGATACCTCTCCAATTCTGGGAATTGGGATGTTCTCCATCCGCGGAGGGCCCATTGCGAGGGAATGCTGAATTTCTGCTTTTGATGCTAAAATTCTATAGCTGGTCTTTTCGCAATTTGAGGCCAAGCAGAAGTGAGTCTGTGGTGCTGCTTTGCTAGAGGGAGGCCAAGGATAACATTGTACCTGACAGAGGTGATGACAAAAGGTAGGGCCTTGAGTTTGGCTACGTTCGTCGAGGCTGGGTCTAGCAGAATGATGTTGGCCAAGTCATGTAGGTTGTTTGCGTTGATTCGCATTGAGAAGCTAGTTCGATCTGAAGAAGTTGGGAGGACTTGACTTTGCCAAACCGATGCTTAGTGATGAAGCGGTCGGATACCGCTAGCGTGTTACTTCCAGAGTCTACGAGAACTCTTGCAGAGCAATTGTTGAAGCAAGTATGGATGACAGGAGGATTGACAAAAAGAGGTTCGATAGATTCCTTGTTGAACGGAGTGAGGGTAGCTTTTATCGATATTGTTGCTCTCCTGATTTTCGCTGATTCCCTTCTTATGCACCAGCAAAGCAGGGTTCATCAATGGTGCCTTCAAAAGTCCGAGGTGTTCATGAAGGGGTCCTATGGGCGGTCCCATGACTTGTCCATTCTCTGGGCTCCTATTTATGCCTTTGAGATCTGCACGGAGCGTTCAGGGTCCACTGTCCCGAGGTTGGGATTCATCCAGAGGTTGTGTCATGATCCAGAGCCATCTTAGAGCCGCCATGCCCAGCACAGCCCCAATCACCAGCACAGCCCCAACTGGAGCACAGCCCCAATCCCCAGCACAGCCCCAAGCTTCCCCTATATAGTGACTATTGTATCCCGCCCTTTGTAAACCATCCTGGTCAACACCAGTCCTGGGCAATACAATCTAGTCCTGCCTCCAAGTCCCCCTCCTTTCTAGTCTTCTCCTGCTCATCTTCTCTCCCTGCCTCCTGTTGCTTGCATTAAGGCTACCCCTATGTCCAAGTTCTGTCATCAAGTCCAGACCCTCAACATTCCACCATCAAGCCTGCTGCCCCTGACAGGTTGTTGACTTAAAAATGGTGGTCTGGTATGTCCTGGATCTTAAGATTTGTGTCGTGGGTAAGCTCCCGTTGATCCCCTTCAAACGAGTGAGCAACTGTGTACCAGGTACTACTTCCATGTTCTCCTCTTCCTCGAGCAGAACCCTCACGAGCGTTTCCTCTAGAGATGACGCCTCAGTGAGGTCCACTGCCTCGTTGGTAATATCCCCCTTGCACTCTGTTAGCGTTCCTGTATGTGCCTCCATACCCCCTGATAGCTGCGGCTATTTGCTGAGATGCATAAATTGTGTCAACCTGTCCAGGGGAATCGTAAGTAGGCTATGTCAGTGACAGCGCAAGGACAGGATAGCCTTAACTGGCTGAAAGGAGACTTGGGCCAGCGCATATGAAGGGGACAGGCTTAATGCAAGGAACTGGGAAGGCCGGCTGAGGCCCTGGCTGGTGCCAATTCCGCAAAAACTGTGCCACCTCGTATCGACCTGGTGTGGCGGTTTGAAAGACAGTGCAAAGGCAACAACCAGAGGAGGACCCGACTGGGAAGGAATGATTCCGAGCTGGACCAAGGCATCTGCGTATATGGCGTCACTCTTGGCGCGGTTGTGTTCTTCTTGGCTGGGGCCATTGATGTCTACAAGGCTGAACTTCTTGTGGGCATTGACGTTCTAGCTAGCTGTTGTATTCTGATAAGCTGGCCTCAAAGGCGATGTTAGCAAGCTCGAGCTTGATGCCGTTGACCACATTATTGGGGATGTAGTGCTCCACGAAGACAGTGATGTGAATAGGCACCAGGGTAAAGCCGGCGGGACACCATGGGGTACCCAGAGCTGCGGCTGCAGGAGACGCCATAGGCCTGCTGTATTTCTCCCCCTGGTTGGTGACCAATGTATTGAATGATATGAGGAGGAATGCATCGAAGGTGTGCCAGAGGTCCTGGATGCTGAGAGGGTAGACTATACCTGTGAGTGGTCGATTGGCCACAAGGGCTGCCAAAACGGCCGCATCATAGATGCCTATCCTATTCAGGGTTTCCTTGCAGTATTCTTCCTGGTCATTGCTCATGGAGGAGACAAAATTCACTGCTACTTAAATGATTCAGAGAAGGCTGTCATACTTATTAACCACCGTAGCTTTGCCCGAGAGAATTTCCTTTCGGAGGTTCTTGAAGGGCGCGTTGAGGTTGGTTCAGGAAGTTGATTGGGGGAGGTTGATCTGGACATTGCCGAGGTCGCAACCGTGAGCGGCCTTGATGTTGGCCAAGTCAATGGGGATCAACATTGGCTGAGCGGTGGATGAAGGTGAAACGGAAGCAGTTGTTCCGCTCGCTCCGGGGCCAGCTTTGCCAGCATCCCTAGTTGCTCCAATGCACGCAATTGCTCCCAGTCTAACTCTAGATGTGTTAGTAACCAAGTTGCTAGTTTATGCCAAGGTTCCCAGTAGATCCTTGATGGCGCTCAATAGTCCTGACTTGTGTCACTATACCAAGGGGTCTTGTCTCATGAAAGGAGATAATCTGAGGTGATTTGATGAACTGACATTGATTGCCGCTCTATCACAGTCAGGGGAGGGAGGATGGAGTAAAGCCTAATCAGTTTGAAGTTGATAAAGAGATGCCAACATGCATAAGTGACTGAGTTGCTGAAGGCGTTGAAGAGGGCGAAGCAACCAAAGCAGTTACCAGGAAGGAAGTATAGGTATTATTGCAAGGAAAGAGTCTGACATTGGACCACAGGTCAGTCGGTCGTTGGTATGTTCAACGTAGATGGGAGTTACAAGGGGAGTGCAGGAATTTCCTTACTCGGAGCAGAGTCACACAGACGTAGAGGATTAGTGCGAAGTGTGAAGTCCGAAGATGGACAAGGGATAAAGAAGGTTCCCACTCACAACTATCTCCAACCGATTGCTCCTGTAATCTAAGTAAATCCCACTAATTAATCCCACACCAAAAACAGAGGGAAAAAAGATATGAATGAGTCGAGAAGGGCGCAATTCATCAGAGGTGAGGAAGCAACCGGGTGGTCCTACCATGTGACGTACCCACATAGCTTGGCGCTCTATGACAGGAGGGGGAAGTAGAGGGAAACTGGCTAAGTTCGAGGTTATTTCAGAGGCACTATCAAGGATAACGATGGAGGTTTCCAAAGGCGTCTAAGAGGGCGAAGGAACAAAAGCAGTTTACAGGAAGGAAGTGTTGGTTCGATCAAGGTGAGAGAGTCTGACCACGGACCACAGGTGGGTCTGTCATTGCTATGTACAATGTAGATGGGAATTACAAGGGGCTTTGGGAATTCCCTCACTCTGGGAGAAGTCCCACCAAGTTCGGAGATTATTGCAACATGTGAAGTCAGAACATGCACCAGGAACAAAGATGGTTCCCGCCGTCAACGATCTCACGACCGCATGCTCCCATACTCCAAGTAAATCTTGCTAATTAATCCCACACTGTAAATGGTAGGGAAAGAAGACAAATGAGTCAAAAAGGGCGTGATTCATCACATCCAATCATGAGCGTTCAGGAATGATAACCTCTCTGGGAGCCAAATCCCTCACCCTCCTCCCCCACTGCTCTCAGCTTCCGACTGCCCACCCCTTTAAAGAAAAATACTTATTCCAGTCAACAGATAGGAATGGAACAGAGGCTTTAGTAGGGTCTGAAAGGCAGAAACAAGGGAACAATGAGGTCTAAGTCAGCCTTAAAAGGGAGGGAAGCAACGATGTTAGGAAATAAAGTGCAGACAAGCAAACTGAGATCAACAGTTTTGGATATGCTTCTGAAAGATGTTCATATTGCGTTGATTGAGGATGTCTGGATTTTAAAGTCTTGCTCTCCCACATGAGACCAGATGCCCACTGGCTCCCTGCCATCCCTGCCCTCCCCATCCTCCTTCTCCTCACAGCTGAGGAGGGATGCCACTCTCCCCTCCTCGAGCCCTCATTGTGTCCTGAGCTCATCCTTCCTCAGTCTTTTACCCCCTCCAAAAGGAAGGCAGGGTGGGCAAGAGAGGGGAGGCAAAGGAGGAAAAGAGAGAGGGCAAAGAGATGGGCCAATCTGAATTCGATCGAGGAGAATGTGCCTGGTGAAGACAGGAATACGCAGCATTCATGCGACTCCTGACTCCACCAACGCCGAGCTCTCTCAAGAGAGCAGTGTGCACAGGATTGAAGGCTTGCCAACAGGGCAGATAACAGGGCAAAAGGCCTGAGGCGGAAAGAGGGCTTGGCTTCTGCACACCATCATAAGTACAAGCGCATTGGATGTTTTTGGATCCCACTCCAAAGTCCAAATGCTTATGTTCTCGCGCTTCCTGCATTGCGCCCTGCCCAACCTAGACAACTGGCTTCATCACATCCACTGGAAGAGGGGGAAAAGAGAGGGGCTGGGAGGGGCAGCAACAGGTTTGGCAGGGTACGAGAGGCAAGAAAATTCACAACTTAGCAAGCTCAGCCCCTCTCGAAATTCTGTCCCTTCCTATTTCCCCCCCCAGGTTGCCCTTTCCAGCAGCTTCAGACCCCCCATTCTTGCCCTCCTTCCCCTTACCTCTCTTTGAAAGGGTTCTGAGAGGTGGAAAGAACAAGTTACCCACTCTCCTCTCCTAACTCTCTTGCATCCTACACCTGAGCAAAAGGCGAAAGTCAAGTAATACCAAAACAAGCGAAAGAGTCCAAAAACTTACCTAATCCCATCAGAGGTTGTGTGGACAAAAGGGATGTACGCTCTCTGAAGATGATGCAGGGCAGAGCTTGCTTTGCGGAAGCAGATGAGCCAGCACGGGACTTGGCAAGCATGATCTCGACCACAGTCTTGACCATCTCCCGGTCGGCGGAAGTCAGGTTGGCAGATGCAAGTTTTGTTGACAGGCAGGGGGCAAAGCTGTCCAGGTTGATTGATGCCACCATAATGTACCACTGGGGCTTCCCAAATTACAGGGGGCATAAGTCTTCAGGCCAGAATGTGACCACCTTGCTCGTGGTTAATTTATCTGCGAGCAGGCCACTGTTTGGGGGTAGGAGGTTGGCGGGTTTGAAGTAAATTCACAGGGAGGAGGGCTGTTGGAGGGGTTGGAGAGGAGCGGAAGGTGGGAGATGATGGTTTTTGAGGAGTTTATGTCAAATGGAAGTAGGCGACTTGGATATCACTTGGTGACTTAATCGACAAATTTTGCCAAGGTCCTACCAACTGCCCATTCCCCATGGCCAAAAGAGCACCTCCCTACCCCAAGCCTCTCTCCCCTCTCCCCCCCACGCTATTGTCCCATGTGGCAACCTTTTCCGGCATCCTGTCCCAACGCATACTGGCCCACCTCTGAAGATACCCAGACCAGCACAACGAATTCATCAGCATGACCACTCCGTCGACCTCATCCGACCAAGGAGGGTTTTGGCCCATCTCACCACTGCCAGGCTGCAGAGGAGGACTTTCAGGATCCACCAGGGCCTCAACATCTTCTCCCAGCTGCAGCAGCAGATGGGGGCGCAGCAGCTCATGAACATGCAGATACAGCAGCAGATGCAGGAGACAATGAAGGGGCAGACTAAGGCACAGCAGCAGATTGTGTCCTTGTCGCAGCAGCAGCCACAGCAGATGACAGACGAGTGTGGTTTGTCCGTGGGGTGAATGGGGAGGTGGGAGGTGGTATGCTAGCAGGGGCTTGAGAAGATGCCGGATTTTTTTTCAAGAACCTTTTTTATCGCCACAGCTGCACCACCAATGCAGGCTCCTTCCTCTGCCAGGAAGGTCGACCGCAAAGCAAATACCCTGCTGGCACCACTCCACAGTGTGGTTCAACTTTATTGCAAAAAGATCAGTGTTTGGCACTCTCTTTGCCCAAGCATTTTTGTTGGTGTGCCCTAGACAGCAAGTGGTGAGTTGCACTTCATACCCTCCACTGAGCACTCATGCCACCTACATAGACAAAGGTGACCTCTTTCGTTTGGAGGTGGCGTAATGTTGGTTACCATCTTATTCTGCTAGGCAAAAGCATTCAATGGCTGTTGAAAGACGTTGAGGATAACCTCTGCGCGCGCTACAAAGGCAAGCCATTCCCTGACTGGCACGGGATGCTTGAGCAGCTGCAGAAGAAGACTATGAACAAGGCCCAGAACCACAATGCTTTGGCAGGCATGAGCACCTCGTCTGGATCTTGGGATGAAGCACACACCACTTTGACACTTTCTAATGGCAACCTCTATTCTCCAACCCCTAGCTTAGGCCCCCTGCACCCGCCTGACGCGCCCCACAAGCCACTGCCTGGGCTCCCGTTCCAGCCATCACTGCCTTGAAGTTGGCCCCTCCCGGCATACCTGAGAGCGCATGTCACCAGGCCATGGTCCGCCCCATTACATTTGTGCTATTATTCAACTACCTCAACAGGATCAGACAGGGCCTGAAGTACAAGTACCACAACCACAGCTGCAGCCGCAAACATTCCCACAACCATTAGCACAACCACAGCCACAACCACAACCACAACCACAACCAGAACCACTACCACAACTACAACCACAACCACAACCACAACCACAACCACAACCACAACCACAACCACA
>KZ994311.1:0-13029 GCA_003614705.1 Blyttiomyces helicus | reverse complement strand
CCAAAGAGATCGTCGACGAGCGAAAAGCACGAGCGGCCGAGCTCGCAGCCGAGCGGTCCAAGCTCGCCGCCCTTCTTCAGGAGATGCTCCCTCCTGGAGTGGTTGAAAAAGTGCAGGTAGGCGCGAAGGTCGAACCGGAGAAATTCGAGTCCGCCACGCTGGTGTTCGCTGATTTTTGCGAGTAAGTACGGTGATCGGTGTCCATTGCCAGGGGTGAGCAACGGTCTGCAATTTCTAACCCCCACCGTCAGCCTCTCGACTCTGGCGGAGGAGCTCGGCACCGGGCAAATGTTTGAACTCCTCGATCGAACGTTTGAGATGTTCGATCAGACCATCGCCGAGTTTGGGGGGACCATTTACAAAGTCGAGATCGTCGGTACAACGTATTTTGCGGCCAGCGGTAGGTGTCCCATTTTTCATGTCTTTCCCTATTCGAAAAGGGATCGAGAAGAATCTTTCCATACATATTCGAAAAGGGATCGAGAAGAAACAGAAGCATTTCCCTCTTCTTGCTTATTCTGACCGACCGTCCCCCCATCGAACCAGGCGTCCCGAACAGGAACCCGAACCACGCCAGCGAAATCGCCAAATTCGCGTTGAAAATCTCGGAGCGGGCGCGGTCCCTGACCGTCAACGGGCGGCCCGACCTCCAGGTGAAGATCCGCATCGGGATCAACACCGGGCCGTGCGTGGCCGGGATCGTGGGCACTAAGAGCCCGCATTTCGTCGTCCTTGGGGATGTAACCAACGTAAGTGGGGAGGAGGGCCACGGTGTGCATATCCTGCTCATCTTGCCCCCCCCCCCTTCCCGTGAGACGCAAATCTAATCCTGGCCACGTCGCCACGGACCGCATCCCAGTGCGTGGCGCATGTGGTCAACGTTGGCTTCGGCGCCGCGATTGCCGAGTCAGCGCATATGGAAGATCTTGGGGTATCTACGAGCGGAGCAATGGCAGCGGCAAGGCCATCGGCAGCGCAAATGACACGGAAGGACATATGGGCTAGCGTTGGGATAAGGGGAGGAAGGGTGTCACCGAGAAGACACCTTCTATAGCTGGCGACAGACGGACTCGCGAATTCCAACAAAGACATGGATCATCAAGGGGGGCAAAAAAGAGATAGAGGAAAGGGATACACAGAGACCCTCAACCACAGGAAAAAAGAGGCGTTCCTTCGACCATGGGGCGCGAAGACTGCGAGCGGACCGTCGGTTTTTTGGGGTGCTGCACTCATGTTGAACGAGGATTAAAACATTCACTCCTGCCATCGCAGCGGAGGCGATGGTTGGCTCAAAAGTTTTTCCCCAAGCACCCTGGGTGGGGGGCACAAAAGAGATGAAGAAAAGAGATTCAAAGAGGCAATCACACCCGATAAAAGAAGACGCTGGTTCGACCAGCTGCCGCCCCATGCACGACGCGTAGGTTGAGCGAGCGATGTAAGGGGGTACCAACTGCCCTAGCCAAGGCGCGTTGACGACTGGGCTTATGGATATTGTGATTCCGACGGAGCACATCAGTCGCCGCAAGGAGTTCATCAAGAGAACGCTCGCGACACTCGACGGGCCGTGTCATCTTGCTTTGGTTCGATGTGGGACACCGGCTGTACCACAATCGCATATGTTGGGACACCTGGGAGGTTCGTGGTGGTGGAGGGCATCTGCGCCGATATCTGGGCAGGAGAGACCACATCCCGAATCGTGGGTTGCTTGGGAAGGTGGGAATTGTCGCCCGCAGACGCGCAACGCACTCTTTTTTGGTCTTCGGGTTTTTTCTTGCAAGTTCACTGGTGGATTCTCTCTCTCCCCCCTTCCTTGCATGACTGTGATCTCATCTTCCATTTTCCACTTCTGCCGGATTGTTATCCCAGTCTGCGGCCCTTCTTCCTCCCTATCAACCTCACCCGATCTTCCTCCGCATCTCCATCTCCTTTCACCAAAACACCACACCAATCAGTACGACGGTCACTACCCGAACCTATTTCCAGATTTTTTTTTCCAGATTCTAAACTGAGCAGCAGAATTAAACCACAGGAGCGAGACAAGATAACAAACATCTGGCGCCCACCCCTACCCCCCCTCGCATATCTAATCACTCGGGGACCGAATTCGACTTGAGGAAATACGTCTTCATGGTCCCCTTGCCCTTGCTTCAAGAGGCAGGGTGCGATGGGTTGCGGAAGAGTGCATGAGGGCGAGAAGCTCAAGAAATATCAGGCAAGAGTGGCGGGAAGGGACTTACATGTTCATCTCGCCCCTAAGCTCGATCTCGAAGTTGCCAGCCTTCTCCAGCGCGTCGCAAGTCGATTGCGAAATCTGGATTTCACCGGGTGGACAGGTGCTGTCCATCCGGCTCGCGCACTGGGACCCAGGGGACCCGCGATTGTAGGAAATCAATCAGACCACAGCGCGCGCGCGCGCGCGTGTGTGTGTGTGTGTGGGGGGGGGGGGGGGGGGGGGGGGGGGGGGGCAACGCAGTGAAGCTCGGGAGCAGACAGGTCCCAACAAGTTCCCTGAGCTCGAGGAGTTCCATCTTTCAAAGACGGAACCACAAAAAAGAAGACCACCCAGACCCACGTCTCAACAAACGCACCAACTATGACAAACAGCAGCATAGACAGATTGTTCTTCGGAGGCGGATATGAGTCGTTGGAAGGGATTGATGATGGTATGTGCCCGGTGGGAGAGATTGAATTGGAGCAGCGAACAACTGCGGCGGCACCCGCGCGGAGACTCTGCGCAGCGATGGGAGGTGCATTGCCATTGAAAACTGGAGAGAGGGCGCTGCCATCCTCTCCAGCTAGAAAAAGATCTAATCTACCGCGTATGCCACCGTGCTTGAATAAACATCGCATAGAGCCGGCGCTGAATCAAAACGAATGGAATGGCTACCACGCCCCATCTGGTGGCCCTGCTTCCGGGGCTGGTACCCAGTGTGGATGGATGGGACCGGGCGCTGCTGTTCCGTACATGCAAGGCTTTGGCCAAGGGCCGCCGTCGTTCTTCAGCTATGGCGAAGGACTTGGCACCTTCCCGGCGAGCCCACGTGGCCATGAAGCTCGTCCAACTACGACGCCGTTCGATACTACTGGAGGGACCTTCGCTCCACCGACGCGAGACTTATTCCGAGTGCGTAATTATTGTAGAGGACCCTCAACCTCTTTCAATGAAGTGAAAATAGGGATACGGACTACCCTACGTGAAGGATGCTAACTCATTCTCTCTTTGTGCCTCGCCAGCCGCAGGATCAGGAAAAAAATGTATCGCGGCTTCAAGTAGGATCGGAGTCGAGACTCGCTCTGTTCGATATCCACATCGACGGCGTTCACAAACCGGAAGGAGGATTATATACGGGACTTCCGCCGCAGAGGCGTGCGGCCCATTACGTGGAGGTACGTGATAAAACATCACTCGACTTATTGTAAAGAAAAAGAAGAAGGAGGCTGGCCGCAACGGATCTGTAGCACTGAACCTTCTCTTTGCCCTGTCGTAGATCGATGAGTCGCAGCGGTGCTGGGGAGACGCTCGAGCGACTTCAAGTACACTCCCCAAGCATAATGGAGCCTGGGAAGCCCTGCTACAGGACCGGCCGACGGTCGCTTACACCAGTCTCGACAGCAATGTTTCTCCCTCCCCCGCGTCATGGAGCTCCGAACGCCCAGGATCGAACGAGAATGTTGTCGCAAGGGCGCTGGAATCTCGTGCAAATTCGGAACCGACGATGGAGTCGTCCGAAAACATGAACAAAGTAGGGAGTACCCGCAATCGTTTGCCTCTTCTTAATCGTCGGAAAATGTATCCAGCCCTCCTTATCTAATTCTTGTAGAACTCTGCCCTTTCCATGTCTGCGAAGCCGGCCACCAGCGCCGATGAATCCCGACAGCACTCGACGCAGTCACCGACCGTTTCATCCATCGCGTGGTCCTCATCTAGTGGGGCAGTCTCAATGTCGGCGTTGCCGACAATGACAGCTGAAGGAATCCGGCCCGACTTTCACGCCGATGACGGAAATTGCGGCCCGTATAGATACCTCCGCCTGCTGGGTTACGGCTCCTTCGGGCGCGTCCATCTCGCGGAGCACACCATTACCGGTGCTCAGGTAATCCGAAAGGGCCTCACCACATGTCCTGTGTTGGAATTCTGAATTCCTTTCGCCGCTGTATTCCTGCTCAACGCTCACACTACATTCCGACTTTCATGGCCCGTTCTTAACAGATTGCGATCAAAGTGATCCAGAAAATGAAACTGACTTCGGCTTCTGACAGAGCAAATATCGAGCTCGAGTGCAAAATCAGTCAAATCCTCAGCCACCCGCACATCGTCGAAATATACGATGTGTTCGAGACCGAAGAGCAGATCTTTATCTGCATGGAAAAAGTCGACGGCGGGGAGCTGCATGACCTCGTATTGAGGAGCCCTGCTAAGCGTTTCACCGAGAGCGATGCGCGACCAATTTTTCGGGAGATACTGAGCGCCGTTCAGTATTTGCACAAAGTGAGTTGAAAGGTTTTTTCAGGAGGATGAAAGCCATGCCGTTTGTCATCATCTTAACCTTTCGCTCTCAGAACTCCGTCGTCCATCGTGATCTCAAAATGCAGGTATAGTTCACCACATCAGCCTCAAATTAATTTCGGCAGCTGGATCTTCCCCCCTCCGTCATTCTTACCGTTCTCTTTCTCCTCTGACTCATAAAATGGCACTGGAATACGGAAGAATATTATGCTCGACAACGATGGACATGCCAAGCTGATCGACTTTGGCATCGCGGGTTTTTTTGATCGAACGGAACTCCTTCAGGTGTATGCAGGGTAAGCTACCTCAACATCGACACCGTTCACCACCCACCCAATTCATCGCCGGAATATTGATCCCTATCACCTTTCCTACCTAGCACCGTAAAATGTTCAGCGCCAGAAATTCTAATGGGGAAACCGTATGTTGGACCCGCGGTCGATATGTGGAGCCTGGGCGTGCTGCTCTACGGGATGGTCCTCGGCCAGCTGCCCTTCGAGCATGAGAAGGAGGCCATGGTGTACGATCGCATTATCAACGCACGATTTTCGTTTCCGTCGAAGGTTTCGCTTGGTAAGCCTATATCTAGCATGAAAGAGTTTTGAGGAGGGTTGCGAAACGAGTGTGTCTCACGCCGAATAGAATGCTGGGATGTCCTGCATAGAGGCGTGAATCAGCGACGAGTCCTAAATTATCCTGTTCACTTCCGAAGGCTTTAGGAGGCTGCTTCAGGGACTCCTTGTTGTTGATCCAAAGAAGCGATTCACTCTTAAAGAGGTTCTCGACTCTCCGTAAGTCGGGGGCGGTGACCCCACTCTCCTCTCCTCTACCTAATGTCGCTGTGACTCGACCCCAATTACAGTCGACACATAACTAATCTTTTTTTTCAATCCCGTCGAGTTGGATGTCTGAAGGCCAGGAAAAGGTTAAGATCGACGAGCTGGCCACACAAAAATATCCCGCTCCTGCCGAGAAGATCCTCTCTGCCAATGAAGAGTTCGCTGGAATCATCCCCAGCACGAAGCTGCACACGGCGATTCCAAAGTCAAGCGCCATGGGCACCGCGAATGAGATGTTCACTATTCAGGCTGCACCGATGGGCCCCCGCAAAGTTCCTGCTGGAGTTGAGGCTAGCCCTCCCTATGCAGTGGTCGCGCCGACGGGCCCCGCCACAGGTGTGGAGATTCCGTTGCCGAATCCAAGCGTCGATAAGGAGTTTTCTGCCGCATCGATCGGAACCCGAGATTCGCTCAATAGCGAAACGAACACGGCGGCAACGATAACCGGCCTCGAAGGTGACCCAAATAGTATTGCTAGATATGAGGCCGTCCCTATCTGTGGAGCGGTCGCGCCAACGATGCTCATCCCGGATGTGGAGATGGCGGTGCCAACTTCAAGCGTCGCGGGCGTCATCGATGAGGAGTTTATTGAGGATGGCGCGCTGATGCGCGCGCAGAATTTGATGAGCTGCGAGACGGACACGGTAGCATCGCCCACCGGCCTCGACGGCGCGGGAGAAGAGGCCATCACTACCTGTGCAGCGGTCGCGCCGACGGTTCCCATCGGGGATATAGAGACGCCGGTGTGGATGTCAAGCGTAGGGGTCGCTATTGATAAGGAGTCTGTTGCTGAGCCAATGGGCGCCCTTCATTTGATCGACGGCGAAACGAGCACGGCGTCGCGGACCACCGGCCTCGAAAACGCCGGCAATTTCATTGTTGGCGAGGAGGCCGTCTCCACCTGTCTAGCCGTCGCGTCGATGGTCTCTATACCGGATACAGAGATGCGGGTGCCGAATCCAAGGGTCGGGGGCGCTATCGAGGAGCCGTTATGCGAGAACGCCGGCATTCGCTCGTCGGCATTTGTTGGCACCCAGCAGTCGCTACTGGGTGAAACGTACACGGCAGAACCGACCACTGCCCTCAACGGCCCTGGCATCGAACCAGGGGCCGTTGCTGGTTCGGAATCTTTGAAGAATGAGGGCGCGGAGAAGAGTGAAAATAAGGAAAAACTAAATCCCAAGAGCAAAATGAACGAGGTAAGGAATCACTTTGATTTTGATTGAGAAGGTCCTGAATCAGCCTGACTCAAATCCACGCCATTTTTATGATCACCACCCTCAGAAGCCCAAATCTACTCTTCCCCCATCTTTCGGTCGATCGCTCTTAAAATGCATGCCTCTTATCCGAGGGTACGTCCGCTCGGAAGCTTTGCGGCGTAATACGCCTCGGTACTGCCCCACTTCTCACGGATTCCAGAAGCTCACATGCCATTTCCAATTTTTTTTTTAGTCTGTTCAAGGCGTCCGCAAAATCCTCCTTGACTCTAGGTGCAGTCGATAAAGAGATCTGTCGCGTTTTGTCGAAGACCGATATGGGTGAGTTGGGATCAGAACTGGTAAATACGTAGGGGATGGAGGAAGACGGAGGAAACATGCCATTTGAATGTTGAATTTGACCTAAATCGATGTTCTGGTCCGCCTCCATGTATCCTCTTCGTTTGTCTCTATCCTTTTCCTGCTCCTGGCAACTGTCTCAAACTGTTTTCACAGTATTTGCACTGAAAGTAAGCATAGATATTCCCCGAGATGGACTCTATTAGTAGCTTTCCTCCTGGCCCTCACTTCGTTTCACTCACCACACTCCTTTCTCGCAACCCCCTTTCTCTTGAAGCCGGATACGGATAGCCAAGATAGTCAATTTGTTTACAGGTGTATGGGCCAGAAAGGCCAGTTTGAGATCCTTGTCGAGCAGCGCGAGTATGGGACGAAATTGAAAATTAAGAATATCTGGGGAGCAAGTAAGTTGGTTGGCCGGGGAAAGGCAAGAGACGCGGGGGGACGATTTTGATCTCTAACGATCTGTGCAATTTACGAAAGTACGGGTAATATCTACTACCATAGACTGATTCTTTCTCGTCCTCCCATACCATATCTGCCTCTCCTCTGCAACTTGATCATCAGCCCTGAAAAATAACGTAAGAGCAGCATATTCCTTGAGTCATCTTCTCCCCTTGTTTACATTGACCACTGACCCGCATTTCACCACTCCCTTCCTGCCGTCGATGTATAGCGTCTTTGCAACGGTCTTGTATCTCAAATGCATCTCTAAGCGGGGGGCAGAAGGCGGGAGATGGGGGGCGGAATTCCGACGGTACGGGAATTGTATAAACATGTGTATGTACAGATATCTCATCCGATATTGGCGACCGATAAGCACACCTTTGGCGAGGCCGCTCTCATGAGTGCGCACGCGAGATTGGAGAGTGGAAAGGCGATTGTAAAGATTGTTTTGGTGAGGGCATGATCTGCCCTTTATGTAGTTGTAAAACCCCGCTTTGTAAAATGAAGCTCTCTGTTCTCGATCGTATATTCCCTCCGTAACCCTGATTGATTTCATTCACGGTTAAACCTAGTCTGGCGGGGAGAGACGGAGAGGTGGTTGGAGAGCACGGAAAGGCCTGGTCGTTGAAGATGT
Source organism: Blyttiomyces helicus (assembly GCA_003614705.1). Taxonomy (NCBI): domain Eukaryota; kingdom Fungi; phylum Chytridiomycota; class Chytridiomycetes; genus Blyttiomyces; species Blyttiomyces helicus. Next base: position 5,046 of record KZ994311.1, on the reverse strand, counting down.
AGGTAGGCTTCTTATGGTCATTCAGGTAAGGGCGCTGAAAATCTCTCAACGGTGAGGGGGACAAAAAATACAATCTCACCCCCCCGGGAGCCAGATATACGCGATCCACGACCGGTTCTACCGAAGTAAGCTCCTGGACTTCATCGACGTGTTGTCGGTTGCGAACGTCAGCTTGGTCGTGCTCGATGACGAGCGGTCGCATGAGTACTATGTCCACGGAAGGTCGGTGCACCCTTTAGCCGACCCGGACATGACCGAGCTCAATCTTTATCTCTTAAAAGAGGAGGGAAGTAAAGTTACGCGGGATTCAGGCAAAGAAAAAACCTGGGCCATGAGCAGGCCACATGCTGATCTTGTCTTGACGCACACACAGACAAAAAAACCAGGGCGATATGGTGCCGCGCAGGGGGCTGCAGGATACGCCGGATCAGGGGGAAAAGGTGTTTGCGCATCATGAGTTTCGAGCGACTTTTGAGAAGATTTGTGTGATGCTTGTTACAGGAGTAAAGTCGAACCCCTCCCCCCTCCTCCCTCCACTCTTTTTTTGCTCGCGAGATCCTCCTTTTGATCGTGTCGGGTTCACATGAGTTCCTCCGTACGTCGAAAAACAGACAGCGCATAGAGATGCTAAGATCGCGGCCAGAATTTTTAAGAGGGGCGGGGTCTTGTTCTTAGAGCGACGACGGGTCAACTGGCTGCTGAACCCCGTTGTCTATTGGCCAGACCGTTTAGCGAACGCGGCAGGCCCAACAAAGGGCCAGGAGCGACCACCCTTGACAGGCACCGAGAAGGCGACCGTCAAAGCGTACGAGACAACCAACTCTCCCTTCTGTCGCTTTACGACAAGGTAGGGGGGGGGGGGTGCGAGAGGGGAGATATCATGTCCATTTTGCCGCGCAACAATTCTGCCGAACACCCCCCCCACCACCACCGCCACACATAATCTGAAAGAGTTCTCCTACTCCATCCGCCACAAATCCGCTTCCTCGGCGCCGCACCCGATGTGTCGGGTCAGTCATATTTATAGGTCCGGCCCTGATGAAAGCGAGGCTCGCAGAGTCCCACTAGCCGATAGGAGGGCAACCGGAGACAGGCACACCTCTCCCGCTCCGACCAGCAAAAACCCCCTCCTTTCCCTGCCCAGTTTGCCTCTCCCTCCCTTGACACCGCCCAATAAGCAAACTCACTCTCTAGCGGATTACTCATCAACAATTCCAAGGAGGACGGGAAGGAGAGACAGAACCCGGGTGTGAGGGAATCCAGAATAGCATCGTGCGAGAATGGGGCATCAATAGGTTGACCAATTGATCAATCAATCACGTCCCGTCTTGGACATTCATCCTTGGATCCAGAGGAAGCGCAAAAAACTTGTGCGCTTCACAACCGGTGCGCTTCTTTGATTTGGGCCATCTTTGACGTAGCTCCTTGTTCGAAAACTGGATTGACGCGCCGCAACAGAGATGTGGGGGTATGATCGGCATTGGGATCGGCCTCTGGCGTGCGGGGGGTCTGGCTTTGAGGACCTCTCTCCTTTATTTGGGTTGCTCCCTTCTATTCCAGCTGGGGAAGTGATGGTGGTCAGGGTGAGCCCGAAAATAGGTAAGGACCTGATTGCAGAGCGCGGACGTTGCTCTTTTTCTGCTGCCTGCGCTTGTCTCAGGAAGCGACCCCTCGTCTCCTGCATCCTAGTTACGCACCCGCTTTCACAAATCAAAATCATCGGATTCGCTACGAGCAAAGGAAAATGTCGGGCTGTCCAGTGGCTCATGATGCACCGGAGCGAGAGGCGGGTGCGCCGGTAGCCGTGGAGGGTGGAGAGGCTAACACGGCAAAGAGGCTAGCCGAGATGGCCAAGCAAGCTCGCGAGGAACAGGAAGGAGACTGCGCAGTTTTTCGATTCGCTGTGGGGCGAATGCAAAAAGGTTGGTGTGGATAGATGTTCAAAGTCGGAATAGTAAAGTCGCGATGGAGACTTGCTTCCGCTTTCTAACTATCCTGAACCGTCTGGTAGATTGAGGATGTCAGCAAAAAGGCCGAAATGGAGGTCCTGAGGCGCAAGGACACTGCATTTTACGATAACCTGGAGGTGAGTGGCAGGAATGCAGCATTGCCGGCGAGAACCGCACGACAAGAAAGAAAGAAGCTGCTACCCCGCTCCATCGAATACCCACCTCTCGCTCATTCCCTTATCTTCCGCCCACAACAATGAAAACCAGATTGTCGTTCTCCGCCAAAAACAGGCAATCGAGGTCAAGCGCACGGAAACGCAGATCGAGTCCTCGGTGATGGAGCGGGCGTACTAGCGATCTGGGCAAGATGCATCTGCAGATTCAAAATCTGCAGTCCGCGGAGATGCTCACCGCGGAGTTGACTACGAGCACCAACTCGCACCGAGCGGCGTTCAACGCTCGTGTCGAACACCTTGTGGCCGCTCACGTGAAAGAGATGAGTTCGCTAATCGACGCGCAGGAACGAGAGGCTGTGGACAGGCGCAAGCAATGAGCAGCTCGTTGATGTCGGATGTTGCCCGCGCACAAGCGCTCAAGGAGCTCGAGTCCGAGGTGGGGAAAATTACGGCACCGTCCCTTCGCTTGCTCAGGTAGCCATGATACTGAAGTGGATTTCTTTAACAAAAGAGCTCTGTCGAAAGGAGATGGCCGATAAAAGATAGGTTCGCATCCACCATGTCTTGCCCTAATTTCTTCTCATCCTGTCGTCATACATATATATTGGTTTTTTCCTGGATTGTGCGTGCCGGAATGGGAAAATAATATGTGGAGGCATGTTGGACGTGAGCTTGTCTTCAAGTGTCAGTTAAAAGTTTCGAAAAACCGCCGATCAAATTTGGACGAACCAGAATCGCGACGGATGCGTGGTATTCCGCTAAATTGACCTCCGACAGGGATAACTCCATCGGGAAAATCTCTCCATTCTTGCGCCTCCCAAGCTGCCGGGACGTATTACCAATTTGCTTCGACACCCCAGATTTCATGTAGCGCTTGAGGTAAGAGTCGTGCTTGACTAGCGCATTCGAGTGGGAACGGTTAAGGGGATTTGAAAATAGTCTTTGGAATGGATTCTAAGGTTGCGGTCAAAACACCTCATCAAGTATCTGCGATGTGTGCCGGCATGAGCATGTTGACGTTCTTCCCCAATACTTCCTTTGCCGAGTATTTAAACATCTCCTCGGCTGCGGTGTGAAACTTGACGATATTGCCGTTGGGCGTGATTGAGATGACGCCGTCCACGACGGAATCCAATAGCCTGGACATGACCCTCTGTTCGAGCATGATCCTCGCCTCAGCATTGCGAGCGCGGGCCTGGGCCTCGGCCTCGCGGCGGTGACTGCACGCAATCGTCTCGGTCTCTTCCCTGTGCTTGCGAAACAGCGCTTTCCGTCCATTGGTTTGCCTCTTTTAGACCTGCGTGACATTGCGCATAGTGGCCGCATCGGTCGCCGCGACCGCAGCCCGATGTAACCGCAGCTGCGCGCTGATCTCCTCCCTCTGCCGATTCTCAAGACGCCGAATCTCGGCCTGCATGAGGCTGCCAAGTTCTTCACCCGCGTCGTCCCCGCGATCGAACGCGGCGTTGCTCAGTTCATCGCCGTCCACAGACTGTGATCGGCTCTTGGTGCTCAGCGATTCGGACCCACAGGAGCTGTCCGTCTCTGAGCATTCTTCGTCGCCCGCGCCGTCCTTGTTCTCGGATATCTCGGTCCCACGCTAGGCTTCTTCGGCAGCGTAGCCGCGCCTGTTGAGCCGCGATTTCCATGCCTTCTCGCGTCCTTTGCTAGCCGCTTTCTGCGACTTCTCCATCGCCTGAACTTGCGCGCGAGGGATTTTGTTGAGTCGACGAAGCTCCTGCCTGCCGGCGACCGCCATATGTTTCACCTCCTGTTCCTCTGTGTTAGGGATTTCAGTTTCAGTCGGTGAATCAGGAGCAGAGTGAAGGCGCCCGGGTGTTATGACTCACCTTTCATCTGCACGAGCTTGGCTTGGGCTTCCCTCCCTTCTATCTCATGCTGTTGCTCCGTTTCGTAAGACTCGTTCCGATTGGTGGGCAGCTGCTCGTATCGATCCTCGATGCCGTATAAAAATCCAAAAATCCAAGAGGCGATGAGGAGGCCCGAATGTTGCGGGCAGGACTAACAGCCAGACACCGAGCTGTCTTTGCCACCGTTTTAATTACCTAAATTTCGATTTGGAAGACTTCTTTGAGATGCTTGCGTTCCATCTGCTGCACCTCCTTAAGTTTATCGATCTGCCGTGGGGGGGGGGGGCACCAGATGTTTCTTATCTAATCTCGCTCCTGAGTTTTAATTCTGTTGCTTTGTTTAGATTCTGGAAAAAATCCTGGATTTAGGTTCGGGTAGTGACCGTTGTAGTGATTGGTGTGGTGTTTTGATGAACAGATCGGGTGAGGATGATAGGGAGGAAGAAGGGCCGCAGAATGGGATAACAGTCCGGCAAAGGTAGGAAATGGCAGGTGTAATCAGTCATGCAAGGAAGGGGGGACAGAAAGAATCTATCACTAAACTTGCACGAAAAAATCTTAGGACAAAAAACAGTGCGTGCGCGTGTGCGGGTGACAATTCCCAACTTTCCAAGCAACTCACGATTCGGGATCTGGGCTCTGCTCCCCAGATATCGGCGCAAAGGCCCTCCACTACCAATAACCTATCAGGGTCCCAACATGAGCGATTGTGGTACAGCCGGTGCCCCACCTCGAACCAAAGCAAAATGACACGGCCCGTCGAGTGACGAGTGCACGGGTGAGGTCTGTATGTACTTTCGTGTCCTTTGCGCTGCCGATGCCCTTGCCGCTGCCGTTGCTCCGCTTGTAGATACCCAAGGGCCAAGATCTTCCACATAAGTCTGCAATCGCGCCGCCGAAGCCTACGTTGCCCGCATCCGCCACGCAGGGATGCGGTCAGGGGCGACGCGACCAGGAATAGCGCAGGAGTGACAAGTGGGCTTGCGTCTTACGGGAGGGGTTGGGAAAATAGTCTTTGGAATGGATTCTAAGGTTGCGGTCAAAACACCT
>KZ994310.1:0-13045 GCA_003614705.1 Blyttiomyces helicus | reverse complement strand
ATCAGAGGTCGGATGAGTGGGGAGAAGGAAAGGTCACATATCGTCCGCAGCACGCATCACGGCACAATCCAACAAAGCAAAATAAACCCACCGATACCAGCCGCAACAGTCGTGCTCCCAGCCCGAAGCATGAACCTGCCAAGCTCCTTGCTATCCTGGAACGTCTCAATGCAAATAGGCCGTTTGACCTTGATCTCGACCGTGGCGGTGACGTTCTTCGTGAGCGCGCGGGGGTTTTTCTTGATGATCTCGCCCGTATTCTTGTTAAGGATCGCCGTGAGCTTGGTGATCGTCGCCGGTTCAGTCAGACTCTGGTGGTGGAGAATGACCTAGGGGAGGAGGAAATGAGTTTTCAAAGGATAAAGTTGAGGTGCGATGGCGGTAAAGGGTCAGAAAAGGACTTACCGGCACACCAATGGTCAGCGGGATGTGAATGTCGAAGGTGACGATCTGCGCTCGGAAATAGGATGTAACCGTGATTGGCTTGTTGACGTCGCAGACGATGTTTCCGGTACTGTGAGGAAGTAAAGTATTTGAACACCTAGGGCAGGCCGCATCGTCCTACTGCTTCGCACGAACTCCCTTCCCACCTGAGGTGCAAGATATCAAGCCCCGCCAAACTCATCAAGATGTTATCTCCCGCTGCGGCCCACTTGGCAGGCTCTTCGCCGATTTCCAACGCTGCAAGAGTGGGCGGTAATAATCGATATTAGCACCGGACTCGCCATTGAACGAGTTCAGTCTCGCATTCCAACGACAAACGTACCTTTCACGGTCCCTACTTCGTTGATGGGCATAACTACCAGCTGATCCCCGATCTGCACGGACCCCGCCTCGATGCGCCCACTAACAGAGACGCTTCCGCCGCCAGCCCCAATGCCGCCCTTGAACAGGTCAACGATGGACATGCGGAATGGCTTATCGAGAGTTCGATGTGGGGTTTCGAACGCGTCTGGGAAATGAGATCATCAGGAATCGCTCAATAAACTGCCCCCGCAAGCGAGTCGTATGTGCCTGATCGTCACCGTCACGATCGCTTCAAAGAATCCCCCGAGCCTAAGGCTCCCGTTCCACCTACCAATCTGCTCAATCAGGGTCGGCCCGCTGTACCAGCTGCTCAGCGCGGGGTTCTTCCGGCGGAGCAAGTTTTCCCCCGTGAATCCGCTGGTTGGAACGAAGAAGACTTTTTGCTTCCGAAAGCCGACTTGCAACAAGAAGTAAGTGAGTTTCTCCTTGATGTATTCGAACCTCTCCTGCGACCAGTCCGACTAGCAGATGTAACGGACAGTTTGAGTGAGTTCGAAACGAGCATCTTTGTGACGAGCCTATCTAGTTTGTGCCCCCCCCCCCCCCCCCCCCAATCTTTACCATAAGATAGTTATTATTGGCCAAAATCTGACTTGCGGGTATTCCAACCCCCAGCTCCTGTATCGCTGTCTCAGCTAGACACTTGTGCAGACAAGTTGGGGCACGGCGGAGAGGGAGCTCGCTGCAGTTTTCTGAGTGCTCCAGCACCCCATGGATCTCAAGGATTGGCCCGCTTGCCTCCAGATCCTCCTAGTTGTTCTCGTCTAAGACCACCTCGAAAATTAAGTGGACGTGGGCGAGGCAGCCGCTGAAGACGTGGGTAGTCCTCGCAGGCGCCGTACCACTCGGCAGAGGAACCATAGCTCCCAGGTCAGTGCCCGACTGACAGTCAAGGAAACAGCGGCGTCCCTTCCTAGCAGCAGAAGAATCTGAGTTGCTCCACCATGGAGTTCCATAGGCGTCCGGTGGTGGAGGCCAGGCCCGCCAATCACCGTGCGGATGGAGTATGGGCTGGGCGCCATCGTCTAGAGCATGGCACAGGAGCTTTTTATGGAAGGTGATTTATTGCAGGTATGTATTGTTGGGCAAGAGCTGCTCCAGGGAGGCCAGTTCGTGTTCAGGAAACTCGTAGCGGTGGAAGTGCTTTCGCTTAGCCATGGGTGTGTGGGTGCGGGGGGGAGGGGGGAGGAAGTGCAGGCGGTCTGTCTTCTGTTGAAGTTCGGCAAGCCGACAAGCGCGACCGCCGATGGATGTGCGAACGAGCCCCTAGCGGGAGCCGCGGTAAGACTGCACTCTCCCGCCCATGATACTGGTCAAGATTTGGGGGTGCTCAACCAGGCCGAGTCTGACTGGGGACCACAGGTCGGTCCTTTGTTGCTTTATACAATGTTGATGGGAATTTCAAAGTGAGCGCGGGAATTCCGTCACTCAGAGCAAAGTCACACCGAGGTCAGAGATTAGTACAACGCATGAAGTCCGAAGTTGGACCGGGAACAAAGAAGGTTCCCGCCGTCCACATTCTCACGACTGCGTGCTCCCATACTCTAAGTCAATCCTGCTAATTAATCCCACACTATAAATGGAGGGAAAAAATATACGAATGAGTCGAAAAGGGCACAATTCATTACAATCATGCCTGGCCAGTAGAAGTTGATGATGATCTTATTGCTGGTTGTGCTGACACCCTCATGGCCGCCCTCGATGAGCTGGATGTGGTAGAGCTCGATGACCAAGCAGAGGATAACCTCCGGGTCCTAGAGACGGCTGTCATAGTAGAGGAAGCCATGGGCTTTGAATTTGTACTTCACCAGGCCAGAGGGCGAGGTGTTGCCGACTTCATGGTTGTCGAGTTGTACCCTGATCTAGAGGGCATGGATGTCCGTTTGCATGTAGTCCTGCCACTCGTCTGGGCGGGCAGGATACTTGAGGTCTTCTGTGTGGCACGTGAGGGGGCAACGCTTGCGCTTGGGACAATGTGGGAGTGTACGAGGAGGTTGGGGCGCACTTGGCAATCTACACACTTCGAGGTGCTGGAGAGAAGGTCTGTGACAGTATTGTGGGGCCCAGGAAGATACTCGATCATGAAGTCAAACTCTTGCAACTCCTTTTTCCATCCCGCCGGGCTCCCACTCATATTCGGTTGCATGTATTTGCCGCGGTCGGCCGGCAACCGCAAGTTCGGTTGGACACACAGAACAGAGTTGTTGTGTTGTACTTCTCGAGGAGCCTTCTGAGGAAGCAGTCCTATCCATTCTTTGTCTCGTCAATCTCTGGCTTCACCAATAAATATCTGGTCCATCAGCTCCTGCGGAGCCGTGAGGCTAGTCGTGTGGATCCAGACGGCCTCAGGGTGCTGTGGGTTGATGCCTAGCATGGGCTGGACCTCTCAATCGAGCTTGCCCATCGTCCACGCCCTCAGCAACCGGTTTGACTTCATCTGCATTGCTCCGGGAATAGGGATGACGTCGGGGGTTCTGGCAATGACCTTGCGTCCGGCCGGGGGCGATCCTTGGCTGGCTCCTAATAGAAGTCATCCCCGCTCCCAGCTGGGTAGCTTAATTGCAGCCGTAGCTCGTAGGTCGGGCCCTTGAGCCGCCCCGCGCCGCCCAAGGATGGTATCAGCGGCCCACAGCTCGCCCCCTCCAAGTGGTACGGGGCCCGCCTCCGGGTGGAGGTCGATGGCGGCAAGCTCCCCCGCCCATGAGCCATCTACCGAGGAGGGCATCGTCGGGAGCGCCACTCTCAAGTGGCCGCCGGCCTTCACCGGGAGCGGACCCGAGTCAGAGCCATATCGCGCGTGCTCACGCTGCAAACGGGGACCCATCGGGCACTGGCAAAATTCCTCGTAAGCGGTGACTCGTCTGGATTTCAATGTTTTGCCGGATTCAGGTCTACATTTGCAGCTCATCTTTTCAAGCGACCTGAACAGTCTTAGACGGTGCACAAGTTTTGAGTGTCAGCTTTTTCTCAGAGATACTGCCGCCCCGTGGCGTATCTGGATGCTTCAGACCAACCCTGCGTCTTCTCACTCGCGACCTCTCGCGACCACCTTGCACTCATCGCTTTTGATGGCTTTCAACCCGGGTAAATGCCTGCCTCCCCACAACTCGAATGGATAGCGTCTTCATGGTATCAGCCGAGATAAGCACGACTTCGTGACGTCCGCGTACATTAGTTTCTAATGCTATATCCTCGAGACCGACTCTGTGCCTGCTCACTTCCAAGCGACTTGCACTCGTCGCTTTGATGGCCTTCAACCCGGGAAAATGCACGCCTCCCCACAAAGCAAATGGATAGCGTCGTTTCGTTATAGGCCAAGATAAGCGCGACTTTGGGAGGTCCGCGTACGTCAGGTTCTAATGCTGTTTCCTCCTCGAGACTGCCCCTGTGCCTTCTCACTTCCGAGCGACTTGCACTCATCACTTTGGACGACTTTTAAACCGGGAAAATGCACGCCTCCCCACTGAATAGCGTCCTCTATGATGCGGAGACAAGCGCGCCTGACGTGGACCAGTGGACCGGCCGCCTCAGATTCTGATGCTAATCAGACACTGTGCCCCCTCACTCTCGAGCACCTTGCGCTGATCCCTGTTGTGAGCTGTTACTCCGAGAAAATGCACACCTGCATCGCCCTCGAGAAGACCGGCAACCCCATCTCCGACGTGAGCGAGGCATGAAAGGACATAAAGATTTGACCGTTGACTTCTATTTCCCGGCACAAAAAACATGAACAGCCGCCCCATTCGGAAAACAAGTAAACGAATAATTCGCCAACCGCTTCAAGCAATGCGAACACATCCGCTCGTCTGTGATGTGGATACGCCGGGATTGGTGCATGATCAAGCGCTCGTGGACCTGGGTGGCGGGGTGGGAGAGGGGGGATCAGTTTGAGATATTGCGATGGCTGCATCAGTTAGCGATGGAGTTTACCTGCAATTGCTCCGCCTTAAGTATGTTCTTAACAAAGTCGTCCGAGTTCCGGGTCCGGTGCATCTCGTGAAGGACTTTTTCAAAGTAGCCGAGGAGGTCGGCAAGCGGCACGGTTCGGGGCAGAAGGGCCATGGCCTAGAGGAGATTCGTGCAGTTTAGGAAGGAGTTGCCAAACTGAGTGCGCTGCAGTATCCTGAAATGTAATAAGAAGTGTTTACCTCTCTTTCGTCGATGTTGGGCCCATAGAGCGTCAGGAATGCTATGACTATGTCGAGTGTAATTTGGCCGGATGCAACCAATTTCAGGTATAGGCGGTAGAGGATCAGGAAGACGTCTTGGGATTTTGGGTCGGAAGGGTCGTAGTGTTTCTCACAGTATCTGCGACGTGGAACGCAGTTAGTAAGCGATTCGTAGAACTGCATCCCCCGCTTTCGAAGACTAGAACCGCCGCCGCCCCCCTCCCCTCGAGAAAACTCACGAATTCGCAAGCTGGTAGTTCCGGACTTTATCGATATATATCCGCAGAGCCTCTTCGTGCCGCTTTAAGCGGCTGAGAACAACCGCCCGCTCTTCAAATAACGCTAACGCGAAGATTGAAGCACAAAGTTAACACGGAAAATGAGTAAGAAACAGCGCTGCGTGATCGGGGAGGTAGCGATCCGGCCCTCACCATCGGCGGGGAAGCGGGCGAGCACGCGTTCCGCACGGTACACCGTCGACGATTCGAGGAAGGCCACCAGCGTACGTCTTCGGGCCCAGAAGTTGGACTTGTCAACGGGTGGCGAAGCTAGAACGGCGGTCGGATTTGTGAGCAAATTGGGGGTAAGGGCCGTTGCACTGATCATTGAGCATGTCTCAACCTACCCTCCGTCTGGTCTGCACTCGACGACCGCCTCGGCAACATCGGCCCCGCGAGCCCGACCGATGTCGCCAGCTGCTGCTCGAGCTGCTCGAGGTATTTGAAGATGAGATGGTCGTGGAAGTCGGGAGTGATATCCTTGCGCTCATGGATGGTGTGCTCGAGGAAGGTGATAGCGTGATCGGACGAGATGGATTCGAGATGCTCGAGGATTCGACGCTTCGTTGCGGTTGACATCTAGTAGGGGGCGGAGATTTAGGGTTTATGTCTTGTTCTGCTTCTTAAAGGCGAAACCGGTGCTCACCTCGTCGTAATGCTCCGTAAAAATCTAGGCGACCGAAAGAGGACGAGAAGATAAGTCAGGAACCGGCATCTCAAACTAAGTTCGGTCCTTCAATTGCCGGGCCGCAGGGCTCACCGTAATCCCTTCATACGTGTCCCTCTTTAAGACCCAAGTGGAGTATTCGAGTAGGAGGTCGATATCCTGGTTCAAGTTGAGACCGTGCATGTAAGCGATGATCCGCGCCAACTCAAACGGCGCATCGGGAGAGGTTATCCGTCTGTGCGGTGAACGGGGTATTAGGAAACAATCGGAAGGGCCCTACCCTGCGCACTTGATCGCGGGCCTAGTCAAAAAAAAAAACATCAAGATACGAACGTAATAAGGAAATCCAGAGCTTTCCGATGTAGTCCTTTTCCGCGGTAGAGATCGACAATTTCGGAGTACCTCTGTAGGGGTGGAGATGGTTCAGCGTCGATGATACTTTCCAGCTAAGATGCCGAACGCGAAACCATTGACTGTTAGGCTACTACTGACCCCAGCAGCGAGCAAAAGCGCCTCGCACTCGTCAACGTTACACGAGTTTGCGACACGAACAAGCGATCCGATCAGCGCATGATTTACAGCGAGGTAGACCTTTAGAAGCGTATTGTCGACTACCTCGCAGAGGTATTCCGTGTCTACGAGATTAGGATACTCGGGATGCGCGTTCTGGAGGTACCCGTCCGTTGTCCACGACGACGCGAGGCGGGTATCGGGCGTCGGTGGGGGTTCGGCGGTGTCGGAAGAGGCTATTTGGTGCTGTAGGTCGGCTTTCAGTTTGGAGAGGACTGTGCGTTGTTTTGTTAGGTAATCCATAAGGACTAAAAGTGCTTCACGACCTGCACGGATGAGGGGGGTCAGACATGCTTATCAGAAATCGAAACGAACTAATAGATTCAAACGAGCCCTCTGAGGGAGAGGAATTTAAACCTAAAGGTGGAGGAGGTTCTGCTGGCTCGCTGTCTGGGTCTGGGGGGACGAGGTCAGGGAACAGGTTGATAACGTCAAGGGGTGAGGCCTTCAGGTCGTCGAGGATGGAGACCGCCTCCTCGAACTTCCTCTCGACGGTGAACACGTGATGCGCGTACAGCCCGCGGACACGGATGATATTTGCTACCTGCGATAATGTCCGCGTTAGAATCCTCGCCCGCGCAGGAATCAGATGAAGTTCACAGCCCGGAGGTGAGGGGCTTACCTTATCTTCTTCGGTGGGGAAGTCCAGCTCTTCGATCAATCGTTGGGCTTCGGAATACAGACTTGCAGCAATCAGCTGCTCAATCTGAGTTTTGTATATCGTGAAGATTTGAGTTCCAATATGCCGCGTACTATTATCACGACCAACATGCTAGTTAAAAGAACCCACCTGATCTTCAAAGTCTAAAGGAAGAAGCCTCCAGATCGAAGTAGGGCTAGCGACATATAATGTTGGACCGATGAGCATGATGCGAGCGTTTGGGAGTTCGAGCGTTTGGACGACGCCGCCTGTTCGTAGGCTTCGCACCTCGATGTGCTGCGCGAACAGGCCAACGACGTATGGGGGAGAATATGCTACGGGATAGAGCCTAACGGTTAGAACCGACACCAGATGCAAAGTGCCCTCCGCTCTAACCTGCTCTGCGCTCACCACTCACCAATCTGATCGGGGGCTGATGACCATTCGAAATCCCGGTCGACCAGCGGGGCTCCTTCGTAATCTACGAAAACGCTTGAATCTACAACAGGATAGTTTGAGACAATCCCACCAAAGCCACCTAGACGCCGGTTCCTAGCTCTGGACGTAAAACTTACTATCCTTCCCGAGTAGGATTTGTTTTCCGGAGAGTTGCGTGATGGAGGCTTTCGTCGACTTTGTAGGGCTAAAGCTTGCTAACGCGGCGGTCAAAGACGGGCGTGCGTGGGAGAAAAGCTCGACCGATGCGCCCGTAGTAACATCGATCGATACGTAGCTGCGAGTGTAAGCTACTACGATTCGCGTCGCATTGACCCAGACAATCAAACGTGGCCGATCTGCAAGAGTTAATTCCTGAATCGAGTTAGGTTAGCGATCCAATGGCTACCCCTAAACTACTATCTCAGATCACCTTCCCGGCTTCGGCACCCCCAGACACCTGCGAACCTTCATCTCAGACATATTCCCATCAACTCCCGCGTCATAAATGATCAGCTTTCGCTTGACCGATACGCATAGTTTAGCCTCGGGGCCGAGTGCGGACATCTGGAGGTCTGAATCCTCGTCGTCGGCATTCGAAGGAGTTTTCATCGAGCCCGACCACACAGAAAAGGAGGAGGCACCGCGAGTTCTGCCCAGCTGCATTCGCAAGTCCATGGTAGTGAGGTCGTGGAGTGCGACAATACCATCTGCAGAAAGGAAATTGAAGCGCGGTGGAAGAAGATGATGAACACCTACGGACCTAGTTTCCTCGACGCCAGCACCAGGTCTCTACACCACACCCGTCCACTGCCCCGACTGTCCTTCCTCGCCAGGGCGCTCCCTCAGTTTCGCGCACGCACCGCTCAGAATCACTAAGGCATTCGCTTTTGCGACAACGCCTATCTGGTCAATGGCTTTTGCCGCAAAGTTCTTCTTCGAGTAAAGGAGGTCGATAGCAAATGAAGGCTCCTCTTCAATACTGTACAGGAGCAGCGAGCCGTCAGCGGTCCCGACCAGCACCTTGTTGTCTGAATGTTGCACAGGGAGCAGCCATTAGATCAGCGTGATTCTGGTACGCTCGCACAGTTTGCCCGGTCGTGGGGATTGGGGGCGCTCAAAGGGAGGGACGATCTACTTGAGCCTCCTCCACGTACCATAGTTTGCAATGGCGTCGATCTTCAAAGGCAAGGATTCCACAATGGACTGGACATGGAAAACGTCGTAGGACATGGTGCGAGAGTGGGCAGGGAGTTTTGTGGCTGCGCGAGCGCAAGGAGGCGTGGAGCGGCCCCTCGACAAGGGCGGGACGGGGAAGGAGACGGCAGCGGCGGGGTTGAGGGGGACGGGTCGCGGGGAGGAAGACTGGAAGCTGGACGCGGGTGGCGGGTGGCAACGCGAAAAGCGAGGGCGGCAGTTCTCGATATCCAAGAACTACGTAACTTGAGGAAGTCACCACCACCCTCCGCTCCGTCCATTCATTGAAGTCCATCCACCCGACATCGTCTCGTCAAAATGTCAAGACACAGGAATATCAGAAACCTCGACCTCGACGGTAAGTGGTCTCCCCCTTGACCACCCGATGCCACGCCCCTCAACGAACGCAGTGCTCGGGCTTTAGCGGAGGGAGGGGGCGCTGTTGAAAGGGGGCGGGGGAATGCGAGGCGGAGCTCTAGAACGAACCTCTGATCCCTAGTTGTCCTCCGCAGAGGAAATGGACGATGGTTACTACGACGAGGACGACTACTACGAAGAGGAGGAGGAGCAGTATGACGAAGGTATGTCTGTTGCTCGGGAGGCGAATGATCTCTGATTGCTTTCTCAGAAAGAGTATGGCTCTTCGGCCAAACTCACACTTTTGTTATCCCCGCGCCCACCCTTGCGTAGAAGAAGCCCCCTCCGTGGCCGACGTGCGCGCTGTCATAGGAAGCGGATTCTCTGACGCCCAAATTTCCGCCGCTCTGGCCCGGTTCAATAACGACTTTGACCGCGCAGTCGATGCACTTCTTGGTCGGTTGTTGCTGAAAAGTGTCTTTGTTGGTTGAGCCGACTTGTTGCATTTGATCGCTCATCGAGTTTCCACTCCCCTACCAGAGAGTGGTCCGCAGCCAACAGCGCCTCCTGGACTTTCTGCACCGCCCGGTCTCGCCGCCCCACCCGGGTTATCAAAACAAAAATCAGGTGAGCCCGATACCGCCTGGATATGAGCAAAGCGAAGTTGAGGATCTAGCCCGCGAGGCTGGGGTCGATATTGTTGAGTATGCCGAGCTTCATGGTCCAAAAACTCTCTCGCCGCGAAGTGGCGAGAGGACGCTTAGGCGCTTTCGCTCTGCGAACCGAATCCCACCGACTACTGAGCGATTTTCTGGAACTCGCCCGCCCGCCGCTCCCCCGCAGGTCGACGACGCGTCCGGCCGGCGGGGATGAGGCTCGTCGCGGTTGACGACGACGGCCTTGGCGTCGAAACTGTGGAGCCCGTAGACGTGAAAATACCTTCGTCGGTATCTCGTATTGTCCCTAGAGACCGAACGTCGAGAACCTCCGTGCGTCGATCAGTGGTCGGGACACAGGCGCGCGTGCCGGATACCGACATCCACTTTCCATCGAGTAGCGGCTTGCAGAACCAGCCTCGCATTCTCTCGACGCTCGAGGCGGCGTCGTCTCTATTAGGCGGCACGGATAGCACCGGAGTTGCCCCTTCTGCAGGAGTGCCGGCTCTCGCGACCGGCACTTCACCCACGCCATCTAGGATTGGGCCGCTGGTTGCACCGAGCGCGCCGGTCGCACCGTTCCTCCTTGCGAGCCGAGTAGCTAAGTCGCCGGAAGCCAATGCTACTTCCGACCCCTCGCGCACGGGTGTCGGATTCCTTGGCGGAGTGACTCCGCTGTCACAGACGACGGGTAGTCTCTCAGGGCTTAGCTATTCTGCCGGCGTCGCAGGAGACGGGCAGTCTCTATTGGGTCTTGGAGCCGGAGGACTGGGAGGCGTCACTTCCGCCGGGCTCGGAGGTGTTGGAGCTGGGGGACTCGGGGGCCTCGGATCTGCGGGACTCGGAGGCCTGGGGTCCATGGGATTCGAGGGTCTCGCATCCGGGGGACCTTCCGGCGGCCTTGGATCCGGAGGACTCGGAGGCCCCGCATCCGGAGGACTCGGAGGCCTCGCATCCGGAGGACTCGGAGGCCTCGCATCCGGGGGACTCGGAGGCCTCGCTTCAGGGGGACTCGGAGGTCTTGGATCCGGGGTAACGGGAGGCCTCGGAACCGGGAGCCTCGGGGCCCTCTCATCCGGGGGACTTGGAGGTCTTGGCTCCGGGGGACTCGGGGGTCTTGGGTCCGGGCGACTCGGAGGCCTTGCATCCGGGGGACTCGGGGGCCTCGCCTCTGGGGGACTCGGAGGCATTGCGTCCGGGGGACTCGGGGGTCTCTCATCCGGGGGACTCGGAGGAATCGCATCCGGGGGAATTGGAGGTTCTGGTTCCGAGGGGCTGTCAAGTCTTGGACCCGGGGGACTTAGAAGCCTTGACTCGGAGGGGCTCGGAGAAATCGGTGCCCATGCCGCTTCGAATCCGAGCGACAGCGGTCTCTCACGGCTAAATCATGGGGGGGGAATAACGTTCGCTCGCCGGATGAATCTCGCTTCGTTCTTATATTTTGACGCTTACCTGAGACAATCTTCGACCTTGCGTCGGAAACCCTTTCATTATGTGGCCGATGGAACGAGGTCAGAAAGCGTAAATCGCAACCACCAGGCATCCTCCATTTTACCTCGTATTGGTTTTAGCGCAAGTGCTTATCGCCCGCAATTTGCCTCGGCATATACGTACTTGTCATCAGGACTGGGTGTGTCAAATGCAAACTCCTTGACGTCTGGGGGAAGTTCGATTGGTATTCCATCGAGGTAGGGGGAGGAACCGTTAGCGCTTCCGATAATAGAACCAGAGACCTCGGCGATCCAAAACTCCGCGAACGCCGATGGCTGCGCTACGAGAAACGCCTCCTCGGCCAAAAGCGGCGTGGACAGCAATGCGGTAGATGGAGCGGCGACGGGCGCCAACCCGCTCCCGCGGGAGGATGATGATGCACAGGACGGGAAGAAGGGCGACGCAGATGCAGACGGCGACGCGGCTGGTCCAGGGACGAGCTGAGATATGGAAAAAGTTGACGCTGCCCCGGGGCCGAGCGAGGGGACTATCGAATTTCCGGAGCCGCGGACGGTAGAATGCGGGTCGGCGATTGCAGCCAGTGCGCTCTGGATAACACTCGGTCCGCCCGACCCGGCAGGAGGGCCCATGAAGGAAGAGAGCTCACTGAGCGCGATTGGGCCTGGGCGGGAGGCGGAGGGCGCACTCGACAAGGGCGACGGCCCCCTACCAGAGAGAGACGGAAAAGAGGCGAGAGGATTTCCGGCTTGTGCAAGGGTACTACTCCCTCCGGTGAAGAACCTGCTACCGGAGCCCCCTCCAAGGCCCGCAACGACAAAAAAAAGTTTGACCAACTCCGCTTCGACATGGATGCCATGTCCATGGGCTCGCCGAATGTCGAGTCTCCGACAACCCCAAAGGCGTCTTCTCCACTACCATCGCCCAAGACGTCGCTGCCCGCCACCTCTTCTTCCGCAACGCCCGCTGGAGTGGCGACCTCTGCTACGAAGGCGGCGAAGGGAAAGCGAATCAACGTTTCGGAGGAGTTTGCTAAAAGGACATCTGAGAAGGAGAGCCTGAACCTTGTCATCACGGGTAAGTTTCGTAGGAAGCCGAAGACGGCACTCTAGAAGGCGTAAGTCGAGGCAAATCAAGCCTACGATTGCTAACCGTCGCATGGGGTGATTCTTTCCTTCTTGCCTAATCAGGCCACGTGGACGCCGGGAAGAGCACGATGATGGGCCACGTCCTATATCTTCTCGGTGAAGTGAACGAACGTGCGATGAAAAAATTCGAGCGTGACGCGGAGAAGATGAAGAAGGGCTCGTTCGCTTTTGCGTGGGTCCTCGACGAAACCGAGGACGAGAGAAGCCGGTAAGTCGTTCATACCATTGTCCCTTTCCGCTCTATGCCTTTTCACCTCGACCCCCACTAATTCATTGAATTCGTCTATCCGAATATTAGCGGAGTCACAATCGACGTTGCGATCAACAAGTTCCAAACAGAGCACCGGAAGTTCACCCTTCTCGACGCCCCCGGCCATAAGGACTTTATTCCGAACATGATTTCCGGCGCCGCGCAGGTTGGTTATTTCTCACCTGCTTGGTCAGTCAACATCGTCTCTTGTTTCTTTAACCGGCCTGCGCATTTTTCCACTCAGGCCGACGTCGCTATTCTCGTTATCGATAGCACGCCTGGGGGTTTTGAGACGGGGTTCAATACCGGGGGCCAAACGAGAGAACACGCGGTGCTCATCCGCAGCTTTGGCGTGCAGCAGCTCATCGTCGCTGTGAATAAGCTCGACGTGGTACGCACTATGAATAAAGCGGCGGGGGGGG
>KZ994309.1:0-10868 GCA_003614705.1 Blyttiomyces helicus | reverse complement strand
GGGGGAGGGTGTGAGTGTGCGGGGAGGGGGGGAAGGGATGAGTATGAAAGGTCAGCTTGTCCGACTCCCATCCCGGACCCCCCACTCCCTCGCCAGGGCCAAGTGCAAACCTCACCGCGAGATCATGTTCGTAATCGGAATCTTCCTCGACCCATACTCGATTCCCTCCAGCGTAGCCGAGTACTTTGCAACCCACTTTGTAATCTTCTCCTCGTCAAACCTGTCCCTCCGAAACCGCATGCCCCCCGATATGCACTTGGCCTCCTCGACCATAACCAGCTTAACGTCAAACTGGTCCTGCTCGCTCGCAGCCCACAGTCGCTCAGCCACCAGCGCCGAGTCCGCATCGTCCCCACCAAGTACGACATCGTCGCTGAGCAGCAGATCGCGCACCCCTAGCCCACGCTTAGCCCACGCCTCGGTGTCGTGGAACGGCACGAACTCGAATCGCACAGGGAGCGTCTCGGCGATCCCGATCTTGCGAGCGAGCGTCGACATCGGGCACACGGCGCCGAACCGTCGGGCTTCTTTTAGCGTGCGCGAGAGCGTCGCGAAAAGACCGTTGAAGGTGCTTCCGCGCCGTGAGAGGTCGATCTTGATCGGGATTGTGTCCGTCAGCGGGCCGACGATGAGCCCGTTTCGGCGGTACGTCTGCGTCAGCCCAATGAGGAACTTATCGGACCCTGAAATGTGCTTGAGAAGCACCCCGAACGCTGCGAGACACGCTGGGCCTGCGGATGATACCCGCCCTGCGTTGTCGCCGCCCCGCCGCCCGCCGCCGCCGCCCTCTTCCGCGCTGCTGTCCTCTGTGCTTCCGTATCCCTCAGAGTCTTGGGCGACGGGCGATGGGAGCGTTTGGCCACGGAGGAACGCCCGGCGCTGCCGGATTGTGGACCGGCATCCGTCTTGGAACTGGCGAAGGTTTTGCAGCGTTTCTTCGGATACGACGAGCGGGACGAAGCCCCATTGCGCGCTGAGGTCCGAGGGGTCGGGAGGTGGTGGGGGCTGTTGCTTGGTTTCGGATGCGGCCGTGGAATTCCCCGGCCCTGTGTGCTCCTCCAAGCTCAGCGGCGGGACCTTGATCTCCACATGCGGGGGGTTCAGCACGTTCGAGAGGCGGATGCACATATCGTCGTTCGTCTCAAGTGCGTCCTTTGCAGTCTCAAGCCCCGAGCTGCAAGTATCAAGATCCCGCGCGACCCGAGCGATGCGCCGCTCGAGCGCGAACTTAACCTTCGTCTGCTCCTGCATCCCCTCCTTGATGCGGTTCCGCACGTACTCCGCCAGCGCCATGATCTTGCGGCGGTCCTTGGACAGTAACCCAAGATCGTGGACCGCGGCTTCGGTCAGCGCCGCGAAAGACTCGATCGACATGACGGATGCGCCGATCTTGCGCTGCGCCTCGGGCGGGACCTCGTGTTTGTCGAGAAGCCCCATGATGTTGTCGGTCCGTGCTTCTTCGCCGAGAACGGTGCGTATCAGAGCTTCTTTGGCGCTGCGCGAGATGTGCATCACTTCCCCGCTCGTTGGATCCGTGTACGTCGTCATCGCCCCTTCACCGCCGCTGCCGTCCTCGCCGCTGTCTATCTGCTTGCGCTGCTGGCGGAGGAGAGCCAGCTCGGCTTCGAGCTCGGGTTTGCGGTTAGACAGGCTTGCCACCTGCGTTTTGAGCGACTCCTTCTCTGCGGATAAACGCCGCAACTGCGCCTCGAGGTCGTCCTTCTCCGCGCCATCGACAGTCTCCTGCACCGTCTCGATGACCTGGTCGCGCCAGTACACGAGCGCGTGACGATTAGGCTCGACATCGTATGCGAAGCGTACGAAGTCGAACAGCTCCTGGGTCGGATACTTGTCGAGGGTGGGGCCGACGTCGCTCGGGGGCAGACGGGCGACCCTGGAATGCAGTGCCAGGATCTCGCGCGCGAGCCACAGACAGCCGAACTCGTCGATAACGGCAGTAGAACCGACGAAGATGACCGCGGGCCGGTCCGCCGCCGCCCCTCCTTGCGCCGCCATCGCCGCGCTGCTCCTCACGACCAGCACGGAAAACACCCGATCGAGTCCCTCGCGCGCTTCGATCCATTCCGTCGCGAACCGCGAGAGCGTCGCGGCGGTCACGAGCGTGAGCCCCGGGTGCGCGTCTGGGTCCACATCCTCGACGAACGCGTCAGGGGCCAGATCCCGCCACGCGAGGCGGTCCACGAGCGCCTCCACGTCTGCGTCAACGATCTTCTCGTTGCGGTAGAACCGCGTTTGGAGCACCGAGAAGGCGGCGCATAACGTGTTAACCACTCTACGGAACACCGTTATGTCCATGGGGCCGTCGAAACGGTATGCTTGGCTGAGGTACGGCGGCGGCCCGATGTACGGCGTGAACGACGCCGGCGAGTCCAGCTCGTCGTGGCTCGGACAGCATTTGGAGTAGACTGCTAGTTGGAATGGCGTAGGAGGATATTTGGTGCCTTGGATCGCGCCGTCGTCGTCTTCTTCATTCTCGCTGGCGTCGCCATCGGCGAGTGACGCATCGTCACCGTCGGCGAGGTAGTTGTTGGAGCCGCCGACGTTCCTAGAGGCCCCGTCATTATATGCTGTCGCTCCCGGACCTTGCTGGGCGACGTCACTTAGGGAGTTGCGTTTGCTGATTCATAAGTCAAATGGTTTTTGGGGTGGACAGTCAAAATGCTGGCGGTGCAGATAAATGGTCTGAACATATTCCCCTTTCCCATCAAGTAGGCTAACCTTCTCCCGATCTGGGGAGTCGAGCGTCCGCTAGGTGTTGGGGTAATGTCCTATTGGGAAATTGCACACGGAACCTGATATAAGTATTGCCATTTCACGGAACACAAGGCGTAAGAAACCAAGGCGAACACCCCCTCTCCAAGCCCTACACAGACCACCACATCCGATGCGGCCCTCTCTCTCTAGCTCACACTGCTCCCCATCCCAGGCGGTAGTGAGGCCTCGGCTTTTGTTGAAATATTCCATTTTGGCAGCTCCGGCGGCGGGGCGAACGACCGTTTCTGGATAGGCGGGCGATTCTTTGGTTTCAGACACGAAATATCCTCCGCCGGCTTGCGCGAGCCCTTGTGGGAGCCGCCCCCGGACAGCGACATGTCGGATCCAAACCCAGAGTTCACGAACGACCTGCGGCCCTCGTCGTCACCGTCGAGCTCGCTGTCGCGCGAGCCGCGGCGATCGTGGGTACCGGCCACATGAGTAGCGGGCGAAGGGTCTTTAGCGCTTCGTGTCGATGCGGAGCCGAGGCGCTGGACGGACGGCTGCAAATCAACGAGGGAGTGGTCGCCGGATACCGATCCTGTCGCCGCCGCGGAACGGTCGCCACCTGCCGCCGTGGGACCACGCAGCCCCTTTCCCGTGACTCTCCGTCCGGGTCCAGCGCTCCCGACCCGCGAGGGACGATCTCCCACCACCGTCATATTTGGCGTCGATGAAGAGATCCCCTGGTTCTTTAGCCTTTCAGAGAGCGGGCGCGGCTGCGCTGCCTCTCCTGCTCGCGCGCCAATGGAGGGCAGGGCGCGTTGAGAGTGCATGTGGGTCATTGATGGGGCTGGGGGGCCCGGTAGTGGGTAGTCGTGCAGCATGGCTTCGACGGCTGGGTTGTGGGAAGGGCGCATGCGGGCACCGGACGGGCTCCCGGGGCGCACGACGGTTGGAAGGGCACCGGAGGAGTGGGCTTTTAGCAGGTCGCGGGAGCTACCCATGGAAGGAGGGAGGGAGCCACCGAGTGCGGAGGAAAGTGCTCTGACTGAATGAAGGTGTGTGGGGGTGGAGTGGGGGTGGGTGAGAGAGGGAGGGAGGGCAGAGATAGATAAAGACTCGGAGGATCAAGGCTCAAGACTCTCCTCACAATGGTTGAAGGACACCCCCTCCTCAACACAGGATACAGCGGTGGTTTACCTTCCTCACGCTTCTTCGCGACCATCTCGCGAAAAGAACCTCTTGCAGCCTGATCCATGAACTAAGTCGGGAGGAGAACCTGGAAGGGGATCAGTGAGTTGGTCTAGATGTACGGGTTGATCCCGCAATGAAGTATCGCGTTCTCCAGGAAGCTTGACTTGACACACAACGCACGCGGAGTGGAGAGAGCGCGAGGAGGGATGGAGACTCGATAGTTTCGGGCGGGTCGCGTCTTTGGAACGCGTTCATTGACGCGGTCATTTGGGGGCCAACTCCGATTGACGCCCACGGCGAGAGACAAAAAGGTGCTGCCCCACTCCACGCCAACAAAGATCAAGCAGACGACAGTTTGACAATTTGACACCGTCATCAAATCGTCCCACCTCCGCCCACTTGAAGCGCTCCCTGCTCAAAGTCGGCTGTCCGCGGGATCCACAATGCCCACCGTCACTCCCGCACAGATCGCTGCCCTGCAAGCGAATACGAAAAACATTAGAAACATCTGCATCCTAGCCCACGTTGACCATGGTGCGCTTGCCTGCTTCTGCCTCGATAGTTCGCCGACCACGCGGGATATGGGAGACGCGAGAGCAGCATAGGGTTAGGCGACTTGGCTACACGCCTCCAACCAAAAGCTTCCACCAACTGAGAGTCATGGCTTTGCGCTCGTCCCACTGCAGGAAAAACTACCCTCTCCGATAGCCTTCTCGCCTCAAACGGCATCATCAGTCCGAAAATGTCCGGCAAGGTTCGATATCTCGACTCGAGGGAGGATGAGCAGCAGCGTGGAATCACCATGAAATCTTCTGGAATCTCGCTCGTTTGCAAAGGCGTAGCTCCGAGCAGCGGTCTCGTCGAGGGTAAGCCATGTTATTTCTGAGCCGAATCTCAAAAGGGATACGGGTATTTGGGACTCGTTGGCGCAAATCTGGGCATTTGGCTGCTGCTCAATTTCTCTTGTTTCCTCATCGCCTTGGGTCCCCACCTTCGCTGATGCAGATCATTTGGTGAACCTCGTCGACTCGCCGGGCCATGTGGATTTTTACAGTGAAGTATCGACCGCATCACGCCTGTGCGATGGCGCCCTCGTTCTTATCGACTCCGTCGAGGGAGTTTGCACTCAGGTACGTGAATACCCTCGCTCGGTTATAAGCGGTCCTCACCTTTACACTGCATCCAGCTTACCGTAGTTGTATCATTATATCGAAGACGCATACCGTTCTTCGGCAAGCCTGGCGCGAAAGCGTCCGCCCCATTCTGGTTCTGAATAAGATGGACCGTCTCATTACCGAGCTCAAGCTCACTCCGCTTGAGGCGTACACCCATCTCGCTCGCATCCTAGAGCAGGTCAATGCTATTGTCGGGACATTTCACGAGGGTGATATTCTGGAGGAAGATGCGAGGCGATATGAGGTAAGAAGTGTCGTCCATTCGGAGCCGTCCTGAATAGGAATGGCGGCACATCAAGAGAAAAGTCGCTGACCATATTATGGCTTGGTTGAACCGCACCCGACCCATTTCGGTTCGCTGTTTTGTTTTGATAGGCGTTCCAGGCGAAACGGCAAGGGAGTAAGGAAGCGGATGATGAAAGTGACCACGACTGGCAGGTCGAGCGACGGGACGACTCCGACCTGTTCTTCTCCCCCGAACAAGAGAACGTGATCTTCTCTAGCGCTATCGACGGCTGGGCTTTCCGGTGAGATGGCTCCTCCGACCCCGTAAAAATATCCCTCGAACGACCTCGTTTGCGAAAGCTTACCGATCCTGGTATTCTCTTCCCTCAGCATTCAGGATTTTGCGAAAATCTACTCCGCAAAACTTTCTATGAAGGAGGATGTCCTTCGGCGCGTCTTATGGGGCGAGTTCTACTTGGACCCTAAAATGAAACGAGTCTTGGGGCCTAAGGGCGTTAAAGGAAGGTCTTTAAGACCGATGTTCGTGCAGTTTATCTTGGAGAATCTCTGGGCGGTATATGACGCCGTCTTGGTCGGAACGTAAGTTCGCACGCACGATTGGAGTAGGCGTCTGGTGGATTGGTGGATTAGACGGAGCCCTCGAAGTGACGGATCTTAAACTTTCGCTTTTTTATAGCGACCGCGAAAAGGTTGAAAAGATAACCAAAGCCCTCTCGGTAAAGATCCTCCCTCGCGATCTCCGCTCGAAAGATACGAAGGCCCTCCTCTCCACTATCATGATTCAATGGCTTCCACTTTCTACGGCGGTCCTTGATACCGTCGTCTCTGTCCTCCCGTCTCCTCGCGAAGCCCAAAAAATTCGCATCCCTAAGATTCTAAACCAGCACGCGGGATCCACGTCCTCTCCAACAACGGCCACCACTCATACTACTCCCTCAGACCTCGAACGCGCCCTCCTTGAATGCGACCCGAGTGACGATGTTCCTGTCGTCGCATTCGTCAGCAAAATGTTTAGCGTCCCGGTTGAAGACCTTCCGGGCAAGCGCCGAGTCCAGCTTTCAGCCGAAGAGATGCGCGAGCGCCGAAAGCTCGTCGTCCAACGCATAGCCGAGCGCAAAGCCGCCGAAGCCCTCGCGACTACTGCCGACGCTCAGGCTATCCCTCTCTCCGCCCCCTCACCGCTCGAACCGTCCTCCCCATCCTCGCTCGTTTCAACTTCCACTGTCCCCACATTCTCGGATGAGGCCTCATCGGTACTCGAGAAGGACTCTGATGATGCGCCACCACCTGAAGCACTGGTCGGTTTCGCGCGTGTATATTCGGGCACTCTTCGACCGAACCAGACCGTCCACGTCCTCGGCCCGAAATACGATCCGCGCGACCCAACGAAACACCACTCGGTTGTTACCATCACCCGCTTGTTTCTTCTCATGGGTCGCGACCTTGAGGAGCTTAATTTTGTGCCGGCTGGGAACGTGTGCGGGATTGCCGGCCTCGAAGGATTCATCGTGAAGAGCGGGACGCTCGCCGGCACCGAGGAATGTCCTTCGTTCGGCGCCCCGGGAGGAGAGGCGATGATTGTAAGGGTTGCTGTCGAGCCGAAGGATCCTTGTAAGTCCTTATTATGCACGTGGAGGCGTGGACCTTGACAGCTAGACCGATCGTTAGTCGATTCAGTGAAACTCGTCCCTCACCTTTCCACAACTAAACCTCCTCCCTTCACAGCTCAGATGTCGCAACTTGCCGACGGCCTCCGCATGCTTAATCATTCCGATCCATGCGTCGAGGTGTTTCTGCAGCAGACCGGCGAATGGGTGGTCGTATGTGCAGGAGAGCTTCATCTCGAGGTGCGTTATTTTCTGGGGGCCCTTTCGGAGTTGAAATCTTTCATCGCGATGCTAGCATTAATGACAATGTCCACTGCCCATTTCATTGGCGTTTGCAGCGATGCCTCAAGGACCTCCGTGAACGCTATGCGAAGATCGATATCCAGGTTTCCCCACCTATTGTTCCCTTCCGTGAAACCATATCGTCTGTTCCTGCTATCGCCTCGGCGGCGCAGGGACAGAGTGCGGGCGTTCCCGGCGAGTTGTCTGTGGCTAAAGATAGTATGGACCTGGTGGGCGCGGGCGGAAAGGATGCCGTGGGGATTTTACGATAATATTTGCTGGAAATCATCTTTCACATGAGTGAATCGAGTACTAATCGATGCCAATTTACTTGTCCCCCCCCCCCCCCCCCCCCCTACCATTACCTAGCCTCCTCCGCGACATCATCCGCATCCGACGCGAAAGAAATCCTCTCGCAACCCAACACAGCGACCCTCACGACACCGAATAAACTCTGCACTGTACGGATCCGTGCAGTCCCGCTGCCCGCGCAGGTTGTAACGTTCCTTAATGCCGCCTCCGCTGATCTGCGTGCCGCCGTCGAGGGCCGTACTAGCGAGAGCGATACGGAAGGCGCCGAGTCGTGGGACAGCGTTTTGAAGGGCTTTCGGGGCGCTTTCGAAAAGGCCTTTGAAGCGGAAGAGGCTATCGGGGGTCCTGAAGCGTGGCTTGGTGTCGTTGATAGGTAAGAAAACCCCTTGATGTATCCCCTTTTGGGCCTTCTTAAGTTCGGCCATATTTTGCAGGCCCTGAGATTCGTTGTTAACGTTCTCCCTCTCTCTTACCTCTCACTCGGAAGGCTCTGGTCTTTAGGCCCGAATCGAGTAGGGCCTAATATGCTTGTCAACAATATCGAAGGATATTCGCGGATATCGTAAGTTTCAGCACTTCCCATCCCATGGTGCGGGGGCTCTCGGCTAGTCCTTTCGATAGGTTTTGCCACTGTTTTCTATGGGAGGCTGTATGATCTCGCACCACGCTAACCGCATTGCTTGGTAGCTGGAAAGACTCTCTGGCAACCCGCGCGGAGCGCACGCGCACTCGTTCTGCCGCTCCGGACGAGGATAATAACCTGGAATCCGATCTTGTTTCAATCGTTCCCGACGAGGACGTTGATGCTAACGACGACGTTGCGACCCGCCGAGTACTGACTGTCCGCGACTATGACGGTAGCATTGCTACCGGGTTCCAGCTCGCCACGTCTGCGGGCCCGCTTTGCGCGGAGCCCATGATGGGTGTGTGCTTTTCTGTCGAGGACTTCAGAGTCCATGTTGGGGCGGAGACCGATGGTAATGTGCCCACTTAGATTGATGCAGCGGAACCGGGGAGAGGGGGGAGGGGGGGGGTCACGGCGTCGACCGAAAGGTGCTTTAAGGCAAACGATTAGGGTAAACTTGCAATTTCACACTTACGGAAATTGCTCCTGGCGTATCATCGAACGCAGCCGCCAAGCTGAGTGCCCTCTCCGGTCAGATCATAACAACAGTGCGTGATGCGTGCCGTCAAGCGTTCCTGACCTGGTCGCCACGGCTCATGCTCGCAACCTACTCATGCGATTTGCAAGCGCCATGTGAGTCACATTGTTACCCGATTCTCTTGTCTTTGATAACAAGAGCGCCCTTTTGCTTTTCCACATCGCGCATCGTTAATAATCCATTATCGATATTTCGCGACACCCACCAACAGCCGAGGTCCTCGGTCGCGTCTACGGTGTCCTGGCCCGCCGAAGAGGCCGCATCCTTTCGGAGGAGATGAAGGAAGGCACACCGTTTTTCAACATCCGCTCCGTTCTCCCCGTCGTCGAGAGCTTCGGGTTTGCTGACGGTGAGTTCTACGCTAGTAGGAGGCTGGTATACCTGGAATTTCTCTATCAACGCGCGACGACGAACGCGAATCCGCAACGGAAGCGGCTGCTACCTTTCGTCCGAAGCCGAACGCCGGGCACGTCGCTCAGAAATGTCCCGCGAAGACACGATTATCCAGTGCCGCGCCCACCGCCCCGATACTGAGTGTCCCTGCTAAACCTTGGCGTCCTCTAAGACTATGAAGTGCTGTCTCGCTATCTGACTCACGCTTATGGCTGGGGGCGAAGCATTCGATAACCGTGACGTTGATAGACGTTGATAGTCTTCGCTGAACGTTTTATGGGCGGCGTGCCCGGCGTTCGTGGTGGAAGCCATCTTCGTTGCGGAGCTTCTCGCGTTCGTCGGGGGTGTGGGGTCTGAACTTAATCGACGTCCACGTTTGCGACGGATTTGGGTGGTCTGCTTCCCGGGATCGATCATGTCATCGTGTGCGATGACGCAGCCCGTGATCTCGGGAGGGCGGGAGTGGTGCCGAATTACCGACTTCGTCGCCGCTGTCGACGACGATGTGTTCCTTTCCGCAATCAGACCACTACGTCCGTTACTATTACATGAGTTCTCTTTCTCTTGCGAGGCTTTACTGGCAAAATTGTCTTTGTGTGATGGTAGTGTTATTGGGTCGAACACTAGCTCGTTTAACTGACTCCGCTTCCACTCCTTCCACGCCGTTTTATTCAAATAGATATCCGCAAGAAGACATCAGGAGCTGCTAGCCCGCAGCTTATCTTCCACGGGTGGGTTGTTATTTCACGGAACGACGTTTTGGAGAACTGATGAGGTTCAGAGACCTTATCACGTATGGGGAGTGGAATCCCACTCATCGACCCTTTAATTTTTCGGCCGCAGCTTCGAAGTCTTGGATCAAGACCCATTCTGGGTACCCACGACAGAGGAGGAGCTCGAGGACCTGGGCGAAAAGGCGGACCGTGAGAACTTGGCGAAGAAGTACATGGAGGGCGTGCGGAAGCGAAAGGTGCGGTATTCATGGGGCAGGGTGTTCAGGGGGGAGGGGGCGGGGGCAGTTAGGTCTGAGGGTGATGCTTCCTCTCGGGAGAGGCTGGGATGTCGATTGGAGCGAATCCGTCTTCAACCTCAGGCTGCATTGCATTCCTGCGAGAAACGCTTATCCTCCTTCCTCCGCTCACAGGGGATGTTTGTGGAGAAGAAAATCGTAGAGCACGCCGAGAAGCAGCGAACGCTGAAGAGCAAGTGATCATCCATCATAGCGCATGCCACATCCTTACAGCCCGAAGATTATTGCAGTTTACATTCATAGTTTACCTATCATTGCGTCTTGCGTCCATGTTCTAGCTACAGCACAATTATTTCTTCTGGAGGAATAACTTCTCTCTGAGCGCCTCCTAGGGACAAATCTGTGGTCGGAAGGAGGGGTTTCTGGGGACTGCACCAACTCTTGCTACCAATTCTGCCGCCACGGCGCCAGTCCATCTTCCATCGAACAGTCCTGTGGGGTGAAAGCGATCCATCGGCGGGGAACTTGATCGAATGGGGGGAGGAAGGGTGGGGGAAGGAGAGGGCGGATGAGGGAGCGGGCGGCGAAGACGGCGGAGTCCGCCGGTTTGCATGGGTGGAGGGGCACGCTGATTCCAGTGCCGCCTCTTCCCCCCTATCTACTGTGTAAAGATTACTTGTGTATTTTTCCCCCGGTCAGAGCTGTTTTTTGGTTTTGTTGCTGGTTTGAGGGGTGAGGGAGTTTTATAGATTTAAGCTTTTTGCTGTTGTTTCTTCCCTAGCCTACTTATCGTTCAGCTGGCGCTGAC
>KZ994308.1:0-13053 GCA_003614705.1 Blyttiomyces helicus | reverse complement strand
TAAATCAGTTCTTTCCATTTCCTCCCCACCCCCACACACACACCCACCCTCGGCCCTCACCTCAGCGCACAAAACCTCCCCAACCTCCGCACCCTCCCCCTCCAGCACCCCGAGCACCATGCCGACGTTCTTGCCACTCGCGTTCCAAACGGCGTGGAGCAGGGTCATGACCCGTGTGGTCGTCGTTGCGACCGTCTCGCGGGTCACTGTCAGAACTACCAGCTGGGAAGGGAAAGTAGGGAAGAGTTGACATACGCCCCCCCTCCTAGCGGAAGAACGGCTCAACCGTCCCACACACGAAAAGCAGATAAACAAACCCTGTCGCCAACGTCGAGGATATGGTCGAACGTCCACTTTAGGGCCGAGACGGAGTGCGGAGACTCGTCGAGAGCGACGGCGACCGTCTTACCGATATGGCTTTCGGTCGGTTCGGCCATCATATGCATTTGCAGGGTGGGAGTTTGGGGAAGGGGTGGGGGTTGTCACCGGAGTGTGAGAACGTTGGTTGAGTTGAGGACAGGTTTTTCGGGGCGATTCGCTAAGCACCGTCGCGGTGCGCCACGTCATAGTTTGACATATTGGCGCGGTGTTAGGGTCGTGCGTGGGAGCGCGTTCTTGACGCGGGTGATCAGCGACGACGGCGTCAGACGTCCAGCGTCCACGCGGGGAGGGTAGCTTTTGGGGTCTGCGGTCGAGGGGAGGAAATGGAAAGAACTGATTTAGGAAACATTGGGCGAGTGAGAACGTGGGGGCTGGATGGGGGAGGGATTCTTCAGAGCGTGTGGTTGATGCGGGCCACAAAGGTAGGTGCCGAGAGCGGATGTCGAGACGGCGCCGACGAGGCGGTCAGCAGGCTGAGAGGAGGTCTGAAGATGGCGAAACCAGGGGTGGCCTTGACCTACTCCAGGGACCAGACTTAGCATGGGCCGTTTTCCCGACCTGGGACCGGCGATGCCCAACACCACATCATTTCTTGCAACTCGCACACGTTAATAATCGAATAATTGAAATCCAGTAATTGCCGCCGACTTGCCTCCTGCCGCGCCCGAGTTCTGATCTCGACGGGGACACAACATCAGCTCTAACCGAAACTATGTTTTTGCTCCTGGACACCATGTCCCCGCGGAGGGGACAGCCCCCCCTTCGACTGGGCGTGGGATCGGCCCCTCTGCGTTGCCCAGCCACCCACTCGCCTGTGATCGGGTTGACGACACCATAGGCGAGGCCGTGAGATATGGCGGACAAAACCCCCTTCTCCCAGAGCGCGCAGATCAATCAACCCGAAAGTCCCCGTAAACATTTCCAGCGCTCCGGGGGGTCGGGCCTCAGTGTCCCAATAAATAAGATCCTTTTTTGTGAAGTCACCTGTCCTTGGACACTTCACCCCAACCCGAAAGAAGATTCTCGATTCACGGGTCGTCCATGGGTGAATGGGACGCCCGAGGTCCAACCTCCACACGGGAAGATCGACTAGGTATTGTGGATAGTCTCGTTTGTTGTTGCACGCCTTTGTTCTTGGACACACCCCCTCCCGCTGAAAGAAGATTAACTGACACGATGGCAAACACGGGTCCTCCC
The DNA here is from genome assembly GCA_003614705.1 of Blyttiomyces helicus. Taxonomy (NCBI): domain Eukaryota; kingdom Fungi; phylum Chytridiomycota; class Chytridiomycetes; genus Blyttiomyces; species Blyttiomyces helicus. The sequence goes on along the minus strand of KZ994308.1, from coordinate 11,475 downwards.
ACTCCTTGATCTCTAACTTAACCTAACCTAACCTAACCTCTCAACCGAAAGAAGTTTCTCGATTGCTATTCGAACATGCCCCCCCTCCCCCAAATCATTCATCCAAGCACAAGAAATGCCCCCGATGCCACCCCTCCTCCTTCCACGCCCCCTTGTTTTTGGGCAGCGAGCACCATGGACAGTGACGGGGTGAGGACGTGAAACCATGCATCCTCTCACGACATCGGCTCCAACCAAACCTTGCTACTCAGGCACTCGGGTAGACACCGAGGTCGGATCTCGACGGAAGTATGCTGTATGCAGCTCTTTGAAGGGGATTTTTTTTGGTCCGTTCTCTTCCGTTCTCGGTCTTGGACCCCCCACCCAAGAAAATCACGAGGCGAGGGGTATCTCCATTTCTTCATGTCGGATGTTCTTTTTTCGTTCTTGGACTCCAACCCTCCCACCCCTGTATTGTTAACTGGTTTTTTTTGACGCCCTTGTTCGTGGACCCCGCCTTCTCCCCCTAAATATCATTCGACGCGAGGCGTACATGGTCCTCGAAATCAATCATCACTTGCATGGTCCCAACCACTTCAGGTCCCAATGCGACGGGGCGTGGGAATCACGCCCTTTGCATAGCCCACCCACCCATCTTCCCGCATTAGGGTGGAGCACGCCAAAGATGTGCGAGGCTGTTAGATATGGCGGAAATAACCCCCTCCCAGATCAAGCAGATCAATCGAAATTCTCGACGATTCTAGCGCTCCACCATCTTGGCGGGGGAGTCTTGGAAATTACTGGGACATATTTTTAAGACCCTATGTTCATGGAGACTCCTGTAATAAATTGCGACTTCAACCGAAGGAGCACTCCCGGACATCAACCATGTCGGTAATTTCAGAGGGGAAGACAGTGGAGATGTGATTTTTGGGAAAGATGAGGGGATGTCAACTTCACGTTGTTCTGCACCCGAATATAAAGGGGTTTCCGTGCTCAGCCACCCATGGCACGCCTCCAGCTCCAAAGCCACCCGTGGATCCGGAATAATCACAATCCTCCGCGTCCAAGCATATCGGCGAAGTCCGAATGCAAATCCACAAGATTCCAACACTAAAATAGATGCAGATGGTGATGCAAAGGCCCTAGACAATGTGCTTCTTTACACACCCCGTAGATTGTGGCGCCCATAGAGACGGCTAGAGAATCTATGTTGGCGTTGATCTAGCGCCACAGGCTGCATCGGCTCCTTCTGAACCTCATTGGTGATCAACACAGTCTGGTCCCGTCAGAATACAGGTGCGCGCTTCCATCTGCCATTCAGATTCGAGTTCCGCGACTGGTTCTCGGTGAGTGGGCAGATTTAAAGGGAGGAGGCATAGGTTTAATAACCATTTTCAAGGGTGTTCCAGGTTATGTCGTTGAGTTGTTTGAGGCACATACGGAATCCCGGGGCTTTACTCAACTCCAATGGACGCAAGCCAAATGCACTCCACAGTCGTGGGAGGTGCCTCAGTGTCTTCCACAGTGCCAGGGTGCCTACTTTCCTGTACATGGGCAAGGTCCACTACGTGGCGTCTTATTGGGGCCTGGTGCCCTCTTACCACACAAGGGTACAGCTCAACACATAATACTTGCCCATACCTGAGATGAGGCTGACGAGACTCCCTTACACAATCGTGCATGCGATATCTCAAGCATACCCAAAGGCACATACCCCCAAAGGCGCATGTGATATCTCGTGAATTGCGCCCCATGAGATGTCACTCGAAAGGAGCATACCCAATGCCTCATGCGATATCTCATGAATCATATCTGAAGACGCATGCAATGTCTTGTGAATTCTTGCCCCATGCAATGTCTCACTTAAGGCGAATGCGATGTCTGGCGCATGCAGTAGCAGGGGGGACACTGGCCACCTGAATCATGTCGTGTCCGGACGACACAGCCTCAACTCGGGTGCTCACTTGTCAAATCTCTACCAGTTGAATAGGTGTTTGGGGGCCATTTGGTCTTTGCTTTCTGGTTTCCAGTCGTTGTAGGCGAGGGTTGCCGTGATGTGCACTTCGGCCATCCGCATGTTCTCTGGGTCTGGGTAGCTGGTCAACTTGAAGAGGAGCTTGTGTCTGTAGGAGCAATCATTTCAATTTTGGCCAACATTCAGGACTCTGATGATGCGATCAATGTGGGATTAGGCTCGCCCAGGTAGATGACGGGGTTCAGGAGGAGCAGGACATGCTTATTGCGGTGACGGAAGTAGGCAGTGGGGTAGCTGGGCTTCAGGACGATAACGTGGAAGTATGGCCAGAATTTGCTGATGTTGCTTGTGGGGGTATCCAGTTTTAGGTGTCTGGAGTAGATCCCGGATCCAGGAAGGTGAAGAGGCCAGCCCATCATGTGACGAGTTTTGAGGGTGGCCTGGATCTAGTCGGAAGTTTGATACCAGCAGTATTCACGAACAACCCGATCGCCTGTTTGGAACACGATTTTTGTGCAACCGTGGTCCTAATACTTTACACACTCATCTTGCGCTTTGCCAAGGGCTGCTCGGACGATCTCGCGGATGTCTGCTTGCTCCTGTCAGTACTTCTCTACCTTGCCGGTGATGGGGGTTGCGGTTCTTGTTAGCATGTTGTTGGGCGCACATATTTGAGTGAGCAAAGGACGTAGCCACGCTCAATGAGGAACAGATGCAAGTGTGAAGGGCCTGGAGGGGTCGCGTTGATTTCGAACTCAAGAGTCAGGAGGAGGCAGGACCAGTCGTTGCTGGTGAACTTGAGCTGAGAGTGCAGCACCTTCTTTACGGTCTAGATGTTACCTTCAGAACAGCTGGCAGTTTGCTGGTGGCGAGCATTTAAAATGGTGGTGGTGATGCCAGCAAGGGCGGTGGAGGCCTGCTGAAAGTTTAAAAAGACTTTGCTGTCCTATTCAGTTACAAAGACTGCAGTTTGACCAGGAGCTCTACCAGCCTTCCTGCAAGCAAATCTACTACCATGACTACAAGCCTAGACCAAGTCCTGGCCATCCTATGACACCTTCAACAAGAAAATGAGTCTTACCAGAAGGTTCTTGCACAAGTTCACCAAGGGCCATTGACACCAGCCCAAATCAAGAACCCAAAATCAGCCTCGCAGACAAATTCAATAGTACGGGATTGAAATTCAGCAGTTTCATCAACCAAGTGCAACTCGTCATCCGGCTTCAGCCTCAACACTACCACAACTGCTCAGCCCAAGTCAGACCAGTAGGCACCCTGCCTGCTGGCATGGCCCTGGCTTGGTTTGCACCGCTTCTCGAAACCCAGCCCCCACTACTTGTCGGTAACGTACCGCCTCCACCAAGAAACAGTCACTCTAACAGTGTTCACGACCAGCTTCAACGTATGCCTCCAAGTTCCGCCAGCTCCCCTCATTGACCAGTTTCCCTTTGGCCTACGGGGTGATATCAAGCATCTGCTGCTGACAATGCCAGATCCTGCCAACTCTCTGAAGCCATAAAGCAAGCTGCTGTCTTTCACATCTGCCTCCTCGAGGAACAGCGAGAGAATCACATCCAACCCAACCACAGTCCCCAGCTGCAACTGACTAGAAGATACCCCCCAGTGGCTCTTAAGGACAATCAGATGTAAGTTGACACCATGAACTTTAAGAGACGCAAGGAACAAGAGAAGGACTGTGGACATCGAGAAAATCTCTGCCTCTACATTGGCGGCTGGGTCCACCTATTCCGGATCTGCTCTGCCGACGCGCCCCAGCAAGCCCATCAAGTCATGACCCCAAGCTCTGCAACCCCCCAGACAACAGAGGCGGGAAACAACCACCTCAAGAAACACTAGGGGTTGATCGGATTGTCTCTGGACAACAACATGCACCCCACCAAATATGAGCCTCTCCTTGGCCCTGACCCATGCCCTGCCTTCCAACTACCTGTTCTCCTCAACTGTTCCAACTCTGGCAGGGCCAGCACCACAGCCCTTCAAGACTCAGGAGCCTTAGCCAGCTTCATCGATAATGTCTTTGCCACCAAACGTTATCTGCAAATCATCAAGAAAATCCACCCCGTCTTGATTGAGGCCGTCAGGGGCCGTGTCATCCCCTCAAAAGCAATCTCCCATGTTACACGGCGGACTATGGTCATTGTGGAAGGACACTCAAGCTTTGTGACGATCAACATCCTCTCCTGTCCCAGCAATTCAGTCAGTCTCGGTCTCTCCTGGTTGGAGCTCCACAATTAACATATCGATTGGCAAGCTTGCACACTTCTTTTTCAGGCACCCCTAAAGCCACTTCAGAACAGCCACGGAGGTTGGGCAAATCTCCACAATGCCAGAGTGCTGCAGGTTGGTAACCACAGTCCACTGGACGGCGTATTCAAACTTGCCGATTTTCGACACCTTGAGGATCCTATTTAGCTTCGTGTGCATTGCCCCTGACATGGGGACGAAATGCAGGGGCTCAAGCCCCACTCAGGCATCTACTTCCATGAGTGCCGCAGAGTTGATGGCAGGCCCCGGACACTACTTAGCTGGCCTGAATGTGACGTGTTAGGGTTCCCAGAGAGGGAGAGTGGGCTGTGGTAGTAGCTTGAAGGTCGTGCTGCCGTCATCAAACTTGAACAATGGTTGTTCCGCCTCTGTTGGCCAGATGGTGTGCACCTCCTGGAGAGATCAGGCAAGAGGAAGTCTTGAGATTATGTTGTACCAAATGGATGACACAACTAATGGGAGTGAGGGTAGGACAAATACATCTTTTGAGACAGGGTCGCAGAAACTGATGTCCCCTTGGGGTCATACAATGTGACTCTGTTGGGTTGCTCTGAGTAGCCATCTTGACGCAAAGGGGCCTTGAGGACCCCGTCTTACGGAACCGAATCAACAAGATAAAGCTGTCAGAGACAATGAAAGTGTTGCACCCGGAGTTGATGAGGACGCTGATAAACTTGCTGTTGAGGCCAGTAGGAACAACGAGGGGCTCTACAATGACTGGATTGATGGGGTCTTGACTGAGGCTGTTAACGAATGCTCATCGACCAAGTTGATGTAGATATAACCTCTTATTTCCTGCTTGTGAGCCTGCAGTGAAGGGATCAAAGCCGGCTCCTTCAAAAATCGTTCTGGGCAGCAGAGGAGGCCTCATCTGGCTCCTCTGTGTCAGCCTGCTCCTCCCCATTCACCTCCGTCATCAAGCTCTGTGCCGCAAACGTCATGTGGGTACTTGACTGGGCTGTGTGAATCCAAGCATCAAAGGCTTATTCCACGTTCTAGACCTTGATCAGGCCCCGAAACCCATGGCTAAGCCGTTGGGTAAAGGGCCTTCCATGATACGTGTTGACATGTGGTGCTCCCCTAGGTCCACGTCCAGATCCACGACCTCCCAGCACTCCTGATCTACAGACAGCAGCTCCACTACCATTCCGGCTCCCCAGAGACACCCTGTACACTCCACTGTAAGGGACCATAGATTGTGAATGTTGGTTGGCATCTGGTAGACGAGCAGGGCCATACCAGGGGTTAGGGTGGAGTTGCTGTTGAGGGTACAAGGGAATTATGTTGGTGTAGGTGCCAGCTCTATGGGTCAGGGGCAGGGAGATGGACAAACTGCGACGTCTGCGGAAGCTGCTGGTGCTGCTTTAAAGGAAGATCTTCGCGCAGTTTGAGTGGGACAAGATGGGCGCTGTGAACAGAGAAGAACCGTACCAGATAGGCTTGCCAGGTGCCCAGAGGCATTTGTTGATTGTAATGAACTGAATTAAATTGGCGCTCTTGGATAGCAAGAAGAAAGCGGAGTAAAAGAAGCAAAGCCAGAAGTTATCAGTGAGGCGCCATTAGGGATCAGGGAGGGAGTTAGCGAAGGCGTCAAAGAGAACAAAGGAACCAAGCAGTTTCTATAAAGAAGTGTAGGTATGATTGCGGAAAAAGTTTTCGACCATGGACCGCAGTTTCGGTCCTTTGTGGCCTTGTACAATTTAGAGGGGATCCCATGGGGAGGGCAGAAAGTCAGAGCAGAGTCAAGGCGGGGCCAGAGATTAGTTCGAGACGTGAAGTGCAAAGATGCACTGGGAACAAAGACGTTCCCGCTGCCAGCGATCTCAAAACCGCTTCAATTCTACTCATAAATTCCACACTCCAAAAAGAGGGAAGAAGGATACGAATAGGTTAAAAAGGGCACCATTCATCACATGCCCTGTAAGTTCCGTGGCCAGTGAAGAGGGAGGTGGAATCAATTTTGAAGCAATTAGGAGTTCAGGTTTCAGAGAAGTGGAGATCACTAGCGCCATGAGATTTGGGGCATATTCGAGAATGAGGCGTCAGATGGACCTTGAGGAGGATGGTTGTGATGCCAAGGAGAAGAAGGGGAATTTATCCTGAGGTATTGGGCTTAGATACTTTTGAAAGGAGATTTGGAATGTTTGGCAAAGATAGATAGAAGACCGTCACAGGGTATTCTGTTCCACCCTTTTGAGTAGCAACACAGACGGTTTAGGGTAATCTGTTAAACCACTTTGCGTCACAACATGGACGGAAGGGTGAGGGTTATCAGTTACACCTTTCGTGCATCACAATGCTTGCAATTAGTCTCTAGGCTGCCACAAGCGACTCATCGGGGGAGTTCCGAGCCGCCAAGGGCAATCTCTCTGGTCAACACAGGGATCTCCGGCTCCCTTTTGCTTTTGCTTTGTAACACATATGGTTGTTCTCCAGGTTGTCACGAGCAATACTTCAGGGGCAAGACCAAGTGGTCATGAGGGAAATCTCCAGTTGGCCTAGCGTTCTCTGGCTTCCCTTTGCATCTCAACGCTGACGGTTGTTCTCCAGGTGGTCACAAGCAATAATTGCGGACAAGTACCAGGCCCTCCCAAGCAAGTTCTCCAATCAACCTAGAGTTGTCCAATGATTCCTCTTGCATTGTAATGTGTGGGGTTGTATGGTTGTCTGGTGCTGTCTTGTGTTGAACGAGTGCTGTATTCCCGGGTAACAACATGGTCTCCATCAAGGGGCACGCCGAGCCTAAATGGTCATTGTTCAAGCCCTAGGTGCATCCGGCCCTCTCTTGTGTTGTAACATGTCCGGTTTTAGTGTCATCTGGACCCCTGTTGCATAGTAATGTGGAGAGTTATGGAAATCATCTCTCTTGCTCAAAGGTGGAGGCGGTTCTAAGGTTCTACAGCTTCCTCTTGGGATTAAGTCACAATCACACCCCATAAGAATACAGAGATAACACTTTACAACCACTTATCATATTTGGACAATACATGAATACTAAGCAGAGGTAATGTTGTCGAGATCTGCTAATTGAAATCCGCGTCAAGTGGAAGGTCGCTTTGGGTTCGCATGGAGGGCCAGGAGTTGTTTGCGGTTTGTGGTTGAGGTTGTGGTTGGAGTCAGAGCGGGTATTTCCAATGGAGTTTCCTCTGGGTGAGCTGCAAGGAGGAGCTGGCAAGCTTGCCTGTTGTTCCAGTTTTTGTATGCTTCAGCGTCCTTGATGTCTTCGAGTTTGAGCCACGGGTTGGCCATATCTGGATAGTCGAGTCGTTTGATGAAGTAACATTGAGGATCTTCTTTATGACCCATTGGTCTTTGCCCTCTACGTCAATCGGAACAGTGTAGGATACAATGTCGGTGTTGCGATGGGTGGAGGAGTTCACTTGGGTGAAGGGCTTCAACATGTGGATGTGGAAGTAGGGCCAGACATGGTGGATGCCCGTAGTTGAGATGTTGAGCTTGCAGGTGTCCGGAGTCAGGCCAGGGCTGATGATCTTAAGGGGGCCTACCCAACGGGCAAGGAGCTTTCCTGGTAGGCAGGTCTTGAGCGGAGTTGCAATGCCAGGAATGTTGAGGAGGTCTTGGTCTCCGGCTTCATAGAATAAAGGCTCGCAGCTATAATTGTAGGAGCAGGTGAACCGGTCTAGCGCCTGTCAGGGGGCCACTTCCGCAGTCAAGTCCTTCCATTCTTGGGCAAATTCGCATAGCTGCTTTCTGGTGGTGGACTTGCAAATGGCTAGAAACTGTTCGTCAAGTCAACCAAATTTGAGGGGCTTGGAGACGAAGCCATGTTCGATAAAAGATGGAGATAGATCGCGGTCTCTGGTGGGAGTGGCGTTGATGTTAAACTCAAGGAACTGTAGCAGTCTCCACCAGTTGTTGCCGGTTTGGTCAAAGTAAGGTTTCAGGACCTTTTTCACCGTCTGGATCATTCGTTCACACTTGCCGCCTGTCTGATGGTGGCAGGCAGTGGCAACGTTTTTCTGGATGCCAGCAAGTTTGGCGAATGCTTGCCAGAAGGCGGACATGACCTTAGCTTCGTGGCAAGTGACAAAGAATTGAAGGCAGCCAACCTGGGTGTATACCCGAGATTTGAAGAGATCTGCCAAGGTTCTAGCTCTCCATCCTGAATTGGTCAGCATGAGGATGATATGCGAAGAGAAATGGTTGACAATGCAGGAGCAGCAGTCATACAGCTTGCCATATGGACAGAATGATAATGGCATTGCGAGGGCGTCAAATCTGATCGTTTCCCAGCAGGTATGAGGAACCAGGAGAGGATAGAGGAAGCCATAACTTTGCTTGGGATCCTTAGAGTGTTAGCCGTCTGGGCAGATGGTGATGTACTGCTTGATTTCCGAGAACATGGACAGCCAGTAGTCATTCGTGAAGATCTTTTTGATGGTCTCGGTCTGACCCTGGCGGCCGCCTTCAGCCATTAGGTTATGGTACCTTTGACCCGGCCATGACTTCCGGTACATAGAGTCAACCATTGTAGTAGAGAAAGCCATGGTTGAATCATGTTTGGTGATGTCACTTGGCGTTGTGGCTTCCTTTTCAGTGCTAGCTAGTTGTGCTTTAATGTCGATGCAGAGTCGATGGTCATGTAGTGGAGCCATGCTGCCGCTTTCTCCAAGTAGATGAAGTGGTCAGCTAGTGAGACGATGGGCCCTGCCTCCAGATCAGAGACATGGGAGGTGGTGACAAAGATCTTGGTTCATTCTTGGCATTTGGCGCATTAAGGGGCATATTGAGGTGAGCGAGATGGAAGTTCTGCAACGGTGTTGAATCGACTTGGCAAGTATTCAATGGAGAAGTCATATTCCTGCAGTTCTTCACTGCAGGAAGGATGGAGAATGCATTCTGGGGTGCATTAACTAAAATATTCAAACTTACTGCGGCGCCATGCTTTGGGGAACCAGTTGGGCTTTGTCTCTGTACTGCCTAGATCAGGAATGAAACAAGGGGGCTCAGAATCAGAAAGTCCATTTCTATGGATTAAGTCAATGGTGAAGATTTGAGTAATGGGGCAAGGGCGATACTCATCTGATTGTGGGAGTAGGTATGTTTCCCATCCTTGTAGGACAGGTTGCAAGGGAATGCTGAATTTCTCTGCTTTGGATGCTTGAATTATATAGCAGGTCTTGCTGTGCTGTGACGCCAAGAAGTAGTGAGTCCGTGGACCTGCTTAGCTAGAGGAAGGCCGAGGATAACCCCGTATCTGATAGAGGTGACATTGAAAGGTAGGGCCATGAGCTTAGCTACGTTCCTTGAGGCTGGGTCCTGCAGGCTGATGTTGGTGGATGGCCTGGATTCGCCACTAGCTGCTAGAAGAAGTCGCGAGGACTTGACTTTGCCAAAGCAGTGCCTAACATCAAAGCAGTTGGATACAACCAGTGTGTTGCACCTGGAATATATGAGGATCCTTGTGAAGCGACCATTGAAACAGGCCTGGATGAGAAAAGGATCAACGATGAGGGGCTTGATGGCTTCCTAGACAAACGAGGCGACGGTAGCCTCACCAGCTTTGTGGTTCTGCAGATTACCTGTTTATGTGCCAGCAAAGTAGGGTCTTTCCCTGGCGCATTTAGAAATCCTAATCATCCATGAAGGGGTCCCATAGTTCGTCTGTTCTCTGGGCTCCCTCTATGCCTGTGAGATTTGCATCGCTTGTAAGGAGTCCCCAAATCGGAGGTTACCATTCATTCCGAGGTTATTGATTTCGAAATGGTAGTCCGGCGTGAACAGAGTCTGGTGCAATATGGGACTTCCCAACAGAGATCTTAAAATTGTACTATAGACAAGGGACTCAACAACCCTGAGCGCTGACAAAGAAAAAAGCTCAGGAAAAAATTTGCCGTACCGATCAACCGGCTAGGGTAAGGCGACACATACCAGTAAAACAATACGGTATTTCCACACAAAATAGCCCATACCCTAATAAAATTCTCTTTAATACTTTACATCCGCAACGTCACATGGTGACAATCCCATACCGTAGCGCCTACACCGGCCGTTACAAATTCTCTTTCCATGTCCTTATCTTGGTGTTATGTCGTCGATGCCAAGTCACCAGCCCTCGCAAATTTTTTAAAATCCACATCCTCTACCCCTTCTCGTGATAGAATCATACCCTAGGCCCAATTCGAGCGATTCCACTGAAGACAGTTTCTTCTTTAAGTATCATCTCGTTACCAATACTCTCTTCATACCTCTCTCCTGTCTGTCTCGTCTCTTCTCCTTCCTTTTTATGCCTCCTTCTCCTTTACCTTCACCCTCTCCTCAACCATCAGGTTTTGGCATTCTTTACACTTCACATCTCATCTATATTTTTCCTCTTGATCAATTTCATTTACATTTCCTCTCTTTCTCCTCTGTCTTTATAGATAGACTCTTGCCAACAACCTTACCTCATTCGCAGCAAATCTTCCATCCTCTATATTCCCGCCTCAACTTGGTGCAAAAAGCAATGCTTGAAAGATATACCACCCTCCATCCTTCGCGACCCTCGGGCCACCATTGTCGTTAAAAGCGTAAACCAACTTAAATTTCTTGATTTCCTGGAGAAAAATCCATAACCCTAACCCTGTTTATTGATAAACTCTTATTTCCAACAGCAATGGAAGACCAACATCAACTCCAACCTTGCCATCAACCATGGCTTATAGCCCAACACCGACAAAGTTTTCTGTTCGAAAGCTTTTTCGATCGGACAGTTGATGTCCAAGTCCTCATTTTATCGACACTTCCCTTCACTCAATCTCAAAACAGAGGCCTCCCAACGCCTTGATATTCAGAGAGGCGCTAGTGAAAAACCCGTGCTTCTTCTCGTTTGGTTTGATTCACTTATTCGCACCAGAGGCTATACCCATCCTGAATCCCCAGCGTCATGTACCTACCAGCTGGCAACACGAAGGCTCTCCTATACGACAATTACCTCATCATCACAATCGCGTCAATACTGTTTCTTCCACTCAGTTTTACCATATCTGGGATACTCATTATCTGTAAGTTTCAGCAATGGAGAGTAGCTGTTCATGTTACTGAACACATTGACCCACCACACAAATCCCGAAACATAATCACATAATCAGAGAGTGTCCCCTTTTTTTGTCAAAAAAATAAACAATGTACTTATACTAGATGGTTTTTGGTGGAAAAAAAAAGTATAACACTCTCACTTTTATCCCCTCACTAACCCTATCCTTTCCTTTTTACAAGGCGAGTTGAAATCA
>KZ994307.1:0-13056 GCA_003614705.1 Blyttiomyces helicus | reverse complement strand
ACGGGGGGGACAAATGGATTGCCAAGATCAACGACTACGACACTGCCTCGGACGGGGACTACGATCAGTACGAATCCGACGACGATCAAGGACACCGCGTCCAAGCCCTCCGCCCCATCGACTACACGTCCACCAACGACTCTGACTCCGACGAAGACCCCCTATCAGTCAACATCATCAGCCAGACCATCAACTCCAACGGTCCCTCCCTCCTCCCCAATCGCCGCAACTCCTTCGAAGTAACGGTCAAACTCAACAACACGCTCACGGCCCGGGCCCTAATCGACACCGGATCAGCCATCACGATCATCAGCCCCGAATTTGCCAAGAAGACCGGATTGCGCCTCCGCCGCCTCCTAAACGACGCCTACTTCTCACCCGCCAAGAAGAACGGATCCGACAGGCTCGTCGTAGAATACAAGATCCACTGCCCCGTCCAGCACCGCGACGACGACAAACCCTTCAACATCCCGTTCCTAGTCGCGGATATAGGGCACGACGTCTTCATCGGCGCGGACCTCCTCGAACACAACTACGGAGCGAGAGCCATGATACTCACCGCAATCTCGGAGCTCTCCTCCCCTGAAGACCCCCAAGGCTTGAAGCATTACCAAGACATCGTCACCAAACTCTACCACAAGATCTGCGCAGCGCCCGACAAAGGCGAACGACGCTCCAAGCGCAAGAAAACCCCCGGGTGGCCAACCATCGACCTAACTGACGACGACGAACCCTCGACCAATCACCTCGAGCCCCTCCTCGCCGAAGTCCGCAAAGCCGGAGCCCTCACCAACCTCGAAGACGACGCCAAAGCCACCCTCTAAGCCATCATGAAGAACAACATCGCCAACAACCAGCCATGGATCTCCCCCGACCCCCACTCGCAACCCGAAAAGACCCGCGCCGTCCACAAACTCTCGGCCACCGACCGCCGCCACCTTGTCCGCGCCCTCCGACAGGCCCTCTACCCCGACCTCACGAAGACCGAGAAGGACGTCAAGGCCAAGGACGCGAAAGGAAACGAGGGGGCGGGAGAGGGCGAACCGGATGTACTGTACACTCAATACGAAAAAGATTTGTTTAGCCAGTACTCTGATGTGTTCGCCCGGTCCCTCCCTGACAAGATCCCCCGCCTGGAAGATGGCCCTACCCACATCATCAAACCCATTGACCCCAACAGGAACATGGCCCGAACCGCGTTCCCCGTCCCGGCGAAATTATCAAAAACGTTCAAACACATGATTGACCAGCACATCCTCGCCGGTCGACTCGTCCCCTCAAGCTCCCATTGCGCAACCCCCGTGTTCTTGAAACCCAAGAAAGACCCCACCGCCGACCCCCCATGGCTTAACGACTACCAACACATCAACTCGAACACCGTCCCCGATCGAACGCAAACCCCCCGCACCCAGGACATCCTCCGGATGGCTCAGAAGAGGAAGTTCCGCGGCAAGATCGACCTCACCAACGCATTCACGCAGACCCGCATGGATCCTGACAGCCAGAAGTACACCGCTATCATCACCCCCTACGGCCTCTACGAATGGACGGTAATGCCTCAAGGCCTCAAGAACTCACCGGCCACCAATCAGCGACGAGTCAACTGGGCACTACGCGAATACATAGGCGTCTTCTGCATGGTTTACGTCGACGACATCATCTTCTGGTCCGACACGCTGGAAGAACACCTCGACCACGTCCGCAAAATCCTCGAGGCTCTACGAAACGCCCATCTACTAGCCAGCCCGGACAGGTCTAAACTCATAGCGACCGAAATCGACTTCCTCGGTCATATCGTCGGCGACGGCTGGATGAAAACGGACCCCGAGAAAATCACCAAGATCACTAACTTTCGGGTCCCGCGCAACAAAAAGGACGTCCAGTCCTTCGTCGGCATGGTCAACTACATCGCCCAATTTATCCCCTACCTCGCCCGCCACATCAAAGTCATCAACAAGGCCACCAAGAAGAACGAAAAATTCGCCACATAGCCAGAATACCAACAGGCGTTGGTATTCTGGCGTCCACCACACCGCCGGCCACTTCGGATTCATCCCCACCTACGAAATCGCCCGAAGGCACTTCTACTGGCCAACCCTGCGACAGGACACTGAAAAATACGTGAAAACGTGCGACACATGTCAACGCCAAAAGCTCTCGAACCAATCCCCCGCCGGCCTGACTCGCTCCCTACCCGTCCCCGACGCCAAGATGATGGACATCAGCATCGACTTTATAGGCCCTCTCCCGTCCGTCAAAGGCTTCAACAGCATCATGCTCATCGTCTGCCGCCTCACCGGCTTCCACAAGCTCATCCCCTGCTCCACCGGATCCACCGCCGCCGACCTCGCCAAACTATTTATCGATCACTGGTACCGGACTTTCGGCCTCCCCCTAACCATTACCTCGGACCGCGACTCGCGATTCACCGCCGGCTTCTGGCAAGCCCTCCACAAAATCCTTGGCATCAAGACCAACATGACCACCGCCTACCATCCCCAGGCCGACGGAGCAGCAGAACGCGGCGTCAAGTCTACTACCCAGGCCCTCCGCACCATGATCGAGGGTCACCAAGCACGATGGCTCGACAAGCTCCCAATCGTCGAGTTCGTCCTCAACACTCACAAATCCGCCTCAACCGGATATACCGCCGCCCAACTCCTCTTCGGCTACACCCCTACCTCCCTCCCTTCACTCGCCGACATCGCCAAATGCGACTCCCCAGCCGCAGCCGACCTCCTGCGCGCCATGCGCCTTGACCTAGAAGATGCACAAGACAAGCTTGCCGCTGCGAAAGTCAAGAACGCCGCCTACAGCAATGAACACCGTCGCGCCGACCCCGACTTCAAAGTTGGCGATCTGGTGATGGTCGACCCCACCAACCTCCGGCGATCGCTACAAGACAGCGGACAGCTCAGCGCCGCCAAGATCAAGCTCGCCAAGAAACTCGACGCCCCGTGGATAGCCCCATACCCCGTTATCGCGACAACGGCAACAACACTTACACCCTCAAACTCACCCCCGACATGAACGTACACCCCACCTTCAATGCCAAACTCCTAAAACCCTACCACCCCAACGACCCGTCGAAGTTCCCGCTCCGCGAGCCCCCTCGCCCCACAAGCGTCTCCATCAACAACCGCGAGGAATACATCGTCGACTACATCTACAACGACAAGACCACCTCCGCTTCCGACCCCACTCCCCTCTACCTCATCCACTGGCAGGGGTGGCCAAAGCAAGACGACACCTGGGAATCAGAATCCTCTCTACTCCCGGGCAGCGCCGACGCCCTTCGCGAATACCTCGACCGCAAACGACTCGGCCTACCCCTCAACCCCACCGACCCGACCACCGACACTCTGGCAACCCCCCACACTTCTGTCAACCGCACCGCGCCCCTTCTAAACGTCGATGCCCTGCAACGATCGCGTCAATCTACGATTTCGACTGATCGTTTCACTCCCTTGCCTCAATCCATCAACTCCATCACCCCACGTAACCCCGACCACTTCACGGCATTAACGAATCACCCACTCACCAACACCCCGACGCTCAAGAACCCTGCAACCCGCCCGTTATCGCCGCACCCCTGCAGCTCCCACACCCCGCCTCTGCCTCGGGCCGCCCATCGGTCCATGCTTATGACCATCGCATCCGGAATAGCCTCGGCCTTCACACGCCCCGCCGATCATCTCACCCGCGCTCACACTTCGACCATGCGTGCCCTCACACGCACCAAGATTACCAATCTCCAAGCACCGCGTGACACTGCCCCTGAACCCCTGACTTAATTAAATTCATTTTGCTTCCCCGCCGACCGACACCGGGTCGTGCACTTTGTCATATAAAAGGCAACCCCAACCCCTGGGTCGGAGGCTATCCTTCTCCAACAAACAAAGCTTGTTCTGGAGTTACTTCCTTCCCCCTTTCCCTTTGCAAACCTCGACCCCAGCACAAGAACAAGACTACCAAGCACCAACCCTTCCCGCCGCTTAGGCTCAACTCCACCCCACTACCGCGCCAACCCCTTCGCGAAGACCCAGGGCACCGACCGCCCCAGCCTCGTGCGGACCCCAACTACTACCGCGCCAACCCCTTCGCGAAGACCCAGGGCACCGACCGCCCCCGCTCCTTGCGGACCCCAACCAAGCACTCAAGTCCTCGCCCACCAAGACCGGCCAGGCAGACAAAGCCCGACCCCGACCAGGTGGCAATCAACCAAGCACAAGCACAAGCACAAGACGAAGACATTCAAGCTCGCCCCCAACTCAGCGGCAACCTCCTGAAATCAAGACTCAAGACAAGTCGACCAACCCCGACACATCCAGAGACCCCGTCGCCAACTCCGACCACCTCGCCACCTGACCGGCACCAACCAGCCACGACCCGAACCTTGCTACGACCCCCGACCCGGTTGTTGCACCTACTTCCGGGCAGCGCCGACGCCCTTCGCGAATACCTCGACCGCAAACGACTCGGCCTACCCCTCAACCCCACCGACCCGACCACCGACCCTCTCGCTACCCCCCACACCTCTGTCAACCGCACCATGCCCCTTTTAAACGCCGATGCCCTGCAACGATTGCCTCAATCTACGATTTTGGCTGATCCTTCCACTTCCTCACCTCAATCCATCAACTCCATCACCCCATGTAACCCCGACGACCTCCCGGCATTGATGAGTCGCCCACTCGCCAACACCCCGCTTGCAACCCGTCCGTCGTCGCCGCACTCCTGCAGCTCCCACACCCCGCCTCAATCTACGATTCCACTCGCCAACACCCCGCTCGCAACCCGTCCGTCGTCGCCGCACTCCTGCAGCTCCCACACCCCGCCTGTGCCTCGGGCCGCCCATCGGTACATGCTCATGACCATCGCCTCCGGAATAGTCTCGGCCCTCACACGCCCCGCCGATCTGCTCACCCGCGCCCACGCTTCGACCATGCGTGCCCTCACACGCACCAGGATTACCAATCTCCAAGCACCGCGTGACACTGCCCCTGAATCCCTGACTTAATTAAATTCATTTCTGCTTTTCCGCCGACCGACCCCGGGTCGTGCACTTTGTCATATAAAAGGCGGCCCCCAACTCCTGAGTTGGCGGCCATCCTTCTCCAACAAACAAAGCTTGTTCTGAAGTTACTTCTTTCCCTCTTCCCCTCGAAACTCTTACCAAAGCACAAGAACAAGACCTTAAAGCACAAGCCCCTCCCCGCCGCTTCGGCTTAACTCCCCCACTACCGCGCCAACCCCTTCGCGAAGACCCAGGGCACCGACCGCCCCCGCCTCGTGCGGACCCTCAACTACTACCGCGCCAACCCCTTCGCGAAGACCCAGGGCAACGAACGCCCCCGCTCCTTTGCGGACCCCAACCAAGCACTCAAGTCCTCGCCCACCAAGACCGGCCAGGCAAACCAAGCCCGACCCCGACCAGGCGGCAATCAACCAAGCACAAGCACAAGCACAAGACAAAGACATCGAAGCCCGCCCCCCCCCAACTTGGCGGCAACCTCTCAAGATCAAGACTCAAGACAAGTCGACCAACCCTGACGCATCCGGAGACCCCGTCGCCAACTCCGACGGCCTCACTACCCGACTGGCACCAACTCGCCACCGAACCAGACAAGTCAACCGACCCTGACGCAACCCGAGTCCCCGTCGCCACCTCCAACGACCTCACCACCCGACCGGCACCAACTAGCCACGACCCGAACCTTGCTACGACCCCCGACCCGGTTGTTGCATCTTCGCCCTCGACTTGGACCGCGGGGGGTAGGTGCGGCGCCCGAGTCATGTCGCGCTGTGGGTTTGCTGCGGGGTCGACGTAGGGCTTGAGGACGTCGACGTGGAAGTGGGGCCACATCTTGCGGAGGTTCGTCTGCCCGAGGTCGAGCTTCCAGGTGTCCGGCGTAGAACCGGGGCCGGTGATGGTGTAGGGGCCCCACCATTTCGCGACGAGCTTGGCGGGCATGACGGTCTTCTTGAGAGGGATGCCTTCGAGGGCCTTGATGTCGAGCATGACTTGGTCGCCGACGCGGTAGGTTATTGGCTCGCGCCCTTGGTCGTGGCGCCTGGCTGCCTCTTCTTGGGCGTGTCGCCTCTTTGCCGCTACTAACTTGCGGATTTCGTCTTGCTCCTGCGCATACTGCCGCAGGGCTTGACGCTCGTTCGGCTTCAACTCCTTGATCGAGTCGTCGGGACGCGCGAGTTCGAGCGAGCTGGGCAGGTAACCGCGCTCAGCTTCGAAGCGGGCAATGCCTGCGTCGGTCACCGGCATGCTGTTGTAGTCGAACTCGACGAACGGGAGGAGCCGGGACCAGCCGGTGCCGGTCAGCTTGAGGTACGGGCGCATAATCGCTTTGACCGTCTTGATGGTCCTCTCGCACTTGCCGTTGGTCTACTGGTGTCGGGCCGTGGCAATTTCCGTCTTGATCCCTGCCGTCTTGGTAAAGACCTGCCAAAAGTCGGAGATGACCTTCGAGTTGCGATCCGTGACGAAGACTTTGGCGGCTCCCGTGTGGGGTGTGAAGGATTGCATATGATCCCTATCGGGACTTAGGAAATTATTCGACGCGTCCAAATTCCCCAGCCACATTTATCCGCATTCACCTCCGTCGTCTCCCTCACGCTCCGACTCCCCATCCCCATTCATCACTCTCCCATTCATCCTTTCATTGTGCGTTTTCCCCCATTCATCATTATCTTCCCCGCACTTCATAAATTCTCTCCCATGATTGTTCCCCTTTACATTCACCGTGTATCCGAAACCTCTCTCCCCCTTCATACGCCCCTTTACATCCACTTTTCTTTCATCGCACTTTGTAGCGGCGTCGTGCACTGCCTCTTTTCTGTCGGGCTTAGTTTCGCCCCTTAGGATGGCCGCTAGTTTCCCCTTCACTTATACTCCCACTCGGCCTGGGAGCAATCATCATCCATCTTTCCCTCCTTCCAATTCTCGCATCATCGCCCATCGTTCCCAGACCCTCAGTTCTTCTCGCCGCTCCCGTCCAGTTTCCCACCAGTCGTTTCAGCTCGAGTTCCCACTCGCCTCGTAACCAGGCTAGCTCTTGCTCCTTCACATGGTAGCACCACTGGTTTGATCCTCACCTGTCAAACTTCCTTCCTCTCGCGCCCTCTTCCCGGAGTCTCGAAAAACCTCTTCTACACACACCCCTCTTGCACAGGGACGTAGTCGGGACTGCAGAGACATCACTTTCCATTCTTTTCGCCTTCTCCTCTCCTCTAAACGGGTTTTCAAGATTTCTGCTCCACGGAGAAGCGCTCGTGTTCAAGCCAGACAAACTCTCCAACACCTTCAAAACCTACTCACAGGAATGGCTGCCCCTGGCGGTGCCGGTGGAGCTCCCGTCGTTAACAACTTCAACATGTTCACCGATGGCCAGGTCACCAACCTGGTTAACCAGCTCATGGCAAATCTCGCCCCTCCTCCCGCTGCTCCTGCCCTCGCCCTTACTCCAGCCCAGCTCGCCACCAAGTACAACATGGACGACCAGGCCAAGTCCCTCTCCGCACTTACTTACAGCGGCAAGGTTCGCAACACCGAGACCTTCAATTGCTTCCGGCAGACCGCATACGAGTGGATCGACAGCCTCGCCCTCAATCATCGGCAGAAGATCGCCATGTTCAATCGGCACCTCACCGGCACGGCAGCTGACTGGGGCGCCGAGCAGGTCGAATCTATCGCCGCAGCCGTCACAGCCGCCGGTGTCGCCTATCCCGCCGACGGCGCTGCCTATCCCGCCGGTTTCCCCGCTCCTACGTTCACGCAATACGTTCAGCATTTCGACACGAAGTTCTTTCCCAAGAACGTTGTCAATTCGGTCCGCACCGCTCTCCAGAATGAGAAGCTCGACGGTAGTCTCGAAGACCTCAACAAGTTCTATCAGGAACAGGTCCGCAAGATGCACCTCGCCGTCCGTTACGGCCATGAGACCGCCATTCCCGACCGGCAGATCATCGAGCTCTACAAGCGTTCTGTCCGTAGTTCTACCAACATCGGCCGTCAACTCTGGGAAGCGGTCACCAACTCCGCGACGTGGCGGTGGAGCCCACCCTCGAGGGCTGCATGAACCGCCTCCGCAACCTAGCCATCGAACGTGGTCTCGTCGAGCAAGAAGACATGACCGACGAGTGCCGCGACCGCATGCTCAAGGACGCCGACTTCCGCTCCAAGGTCCTCGAGCACGAGCCCACCACCAAACAGAAGTCATCCAAAGCCTCTCCCAAAGGCAAGGGCAGGAAGGCCGAGCCCTACATCGCCACCAAGATGGCCGGCAAGACCAAGATCCGCCAGCCATGGGAAGACGACGAACCCACCTTCAAGGTCGAATCTCCCAAGCAGGATCTCTCCACCGTTCGCTGCTACAAGTGCGGCCAGTACGGCCACTACGCCAACCGTTGCCCTCCGGAGAATCAGGGCACCGGGGGCTACGGCCCGCCGCGCGCGGGTCGAGGCAACCACGGCGGACAAGGGGCCCGGGGCACCAACGCCAACAACGTCGCGGTTCATCAGCGGCTGGGACCCCATCCACGGCCCATAGGCGAGCGGGTCGGCGAGCGCGTCGGCCCTGCCCCGGAGGATTTTTGAAGTCGCCGGTAGCTGAGCCCCAGCTGCCGGCGATACGACAGGGCATCGGCGGTGTATCGGCCCCTATGGCCGCCACCGTCAACCATATCGACCTCTCCTCCGCCAACGTCGACTTCACTTCCCATCCTCATGAACCCCTCCTCTGTCCCGAATTCATCATTCACGGCAGATTCGACGGTTGTTTCGTTCGCATCCTAGTAGACACCGGGTGCAATACGTTAGCCATCTCCGACGAACTAGTCCGCCGTTGCCGCATCCGCAAGACCCGTACCCCAGACACTCTCCACATCGCCCTAGCCACCCGCAACGAATCAGCCCACTCCAATTACGTCGCTCGTGGCAACCTCTCCCTCCGTGATCCCAACAACGGCAACACTCTCGTCCTCACCTCCGTTCCCCTCGTCGTCACTCCCATCCACTACGACATTATCCTTGGTCTTCCCTTCGCCCACTACGTTACCTCCATGTCCACCGACTGGCCCTCGGATTCTCCTCGCCCAAACTTCTCCTTCCTCCACAACGGCACCTCCTTCTCTATCCCTGGCCAACCTTCTCTCCGCCAATGGTGCCCTCATCACACCGAGCACGACCGCTTCAAAGTTCATAGCAGTGTCCTCTGCGCCGGTTCCGCCTGATACGTCCCGGCCGAAGGCACCAAAATCATGCGTGCCGCTCGGTTCGCCAAAGCATGGGCAAAGGGCGCCTTCGACTGGACCGTCGTCATCACCCCTGAGGAACTCCCTCCTGCCAACCTCGCTACGGCCGTACAAGCTCGCGACATCAAGCTCAACGTCACTTGCATCGTCTCCACCAGGGAACTTCAAAACCAGATTGACATGAAGCCCGAGATCGACCCGGACAATAACGGCCAACGAGGCTTTCTGCGCGACCTCATCCACGCGTTCGACACGAAGACCACCCTCTTCAAGGACAACCTCACCTTACCTCCCGATCGTGGCAAACTCAACTTCCATATCGAACTACTTGACGACAAGATTCCTCCGAAGTTCTACCCTCTCCGGCCCCTGTCGAAAGAAGAACTCGATGAGCTCAAGAAGCAGATCGACGAGTATCTCTCCAAGGGCTGAATTCGCCATTCCAAGTTGCCATGGGGCGCACCCATCGTCTTCGCAAAGAAGAGAGACGGCGGCCTCAGTCTCTGCCTCGACTACCGTGGCCTCAATTCCGCCACCAAGAAGGACCGCACTCCTCTCCCTAGCCTTCAAGAGATGCGCGACCGACTTACCGAGGCCAAGTACTTCAACGTCCTCGACGTCAAAGACGCCTATCACCGCATCCGTGTCGGCGGGGACAGCATCGAGAAGACCGCCATCCGAACGCGTTACGGTCACTTCGAGTACCTCGTTATGCCCTTCGGCCTCACCAACGCTCCGGCTGCGTTCCAACGCCTCATCAACTCCATCATGGGCCACCTCTACAACGAATACGTCATCTCCTACCTCGATGACATCCTCATCTACTCCAACAACAAGGAGGACCACGTCAAACACGTCCGCAAAGTGCTTGATATCCTCGCACAACACGAACTCAACATCAAACACTCCAAGTGTCAATGGGGTCTTTCTAACGTCGAATTCTGCGGCCACCGAATCGGTCGCGACGGCGTCGCCATCGCTCCCTCCAAGATCGCTAGCATCACCAAGTGGCCGACACCCCGTAACCTCCGCGACATCCAATCCCTTCTCGGCTTTACGAACTACCTCGAACCTTACATCGATCACTACTCCGACATCGTCTACCCGCTCCCCGAGCTTCAATCACCGAGGAAGTCTTGGAAGTGGGGGGATGCCGAGGAGGCGTCCTTCCAAGCCTTGAAGAAAGCGGTAACAACGGCTCCAGTACTCGCGCGCTTTGACCCCACCAAACCGACTTACGTATTCTCTGACGCGTCGGATTACGTGATCGGCGGCTGGATCGGTCAACCTGCCAGTCCCGGAGATACGATCCCTTCGCCCCTCCCTACCACCATCCGCGGCCTCACCAACATCCTGAAGCATCGCCCAATCTGCTACTACTCTCGCAAGATGAAGCCCCCGGAACTTCACTACCCCGTTCACGAAAAGGAGCTCCTCGCCCTCGTCAAACTCCTCAAAGCAAATCGCCACCAGCTCATCGGCTATCCCTTCCGCGCCTTCACCGACCACAAGTCCCTTATCTACCTGCAGACGCAGCCAAAACTCAGCCGGCGCCAAGCAGGATGGGTCGAGACCCTCCAAGAGTTCGACTTCACCATCGAGTACCTCCCCGGTCGGTTCAACACGGTCGCCGACATTCTCTCCCGCGCTCCACAATACGCGCCGCGTTGTATCGATTGCCAAAAGCGACTCGACGCCCTCGGTTCCAACTGTGTCATCCGCCAAGTCGAGATCCAGCCAACGACTCCCATCATCACCTCGGACGACCTCACCGACCCTCATCGCGCCGCCCAATGGATCAAGGCCCTTGAGTCCGACGACCATGCTCTCACCATCAAGGCCGCCAAGTCCGACGCCGAAAAGGCCGGCCCTCTTCCTTCCTGGCTCGCCAAGTACTCCGAGCGAGACGGCTTCCTCTACTACGACGACCGACTCTACGTCCCGGAAGTCATGCGCGGCGGCCTCCTCGAACGGTACCACGACCGCATCGTCGAAGGCGGTCACATGGGCCGCAATAAGACGGTCGCCAAGCTCTTCGGCGATTATTACTGGCCCAAGATGTTCTCCGACGTCGCCGCATGGGTATCATCCTGCTCCGAGTGCCAGCGCTTCAAAGACCCGAAACGGCGCTACGGCTTCCTCCACCCAATGCCGATACCTAAGGCATGTTGGGAAATCATCGGCGTCGACATCTTCGAAATGCCCATCATCTCCTTCGGGCCCGACGGCGAGACCTACGACAGGCTTGCGTGCTTCGTCGACTACTTCTCTTCCCGAGTCATCCTCGTCCCAACCTCCAAGGACCTCACTGCTCAAGGACTCACCAACCTCTTCGCCACCCGCGTGTATGCCCAGTGCGGCGCACCCAAGGTCATCGTCACTGAC
Organism: Blyttiomyces helicus; assembly: GCA_003614705.1. Taxonomy (NCBI): domain Eukaryota; kingdom Fungi; phylum Chytridiomycota; class Chytridiomycetes; genus Blyttiomyces; species Blyttiomyces helicus. Next base: position 1,404 of record KZ994307.1, on the reverse strand, counting down.
CGCGACAAGCTCATCGTCACTGACCGCGACAAGCTCATCGTCTCCAACTTCTGGCAAGCGTTCACCAAGACGGTCGGCATCGAGTCAGCAATGTCCACGGCAAGGCACCAGCAGACGGACGGCAAGTACGAGCGAGCGATTCAGACGGTCAAGTCCATGCTCAAGCCGTACCTCGACCGTACCAGCACCAACTGGGCCCGCCTTCTCCCTTTCCTCCAGTTCAACATCAACTCCACTCCTTCCGACGTTGGCATTCCCCCCTTCCTCACTGAACGCGGTTACGTCCCCCGCTCCCTCGAGTTTGCAAGGCCCGACGAGCGGATCAAGAAGCTCAGCCCCAACGACCGCCGTCAAATCCTCGCCTACGAACAAGAACAAGAGGACATCCGCACCATCGTCAACACCAAGATGCGGCAGCTCCAAGACGCGGCGGCCCAGCGACACAATCAGCGGCGATGCAACATTCGCTCTCGGAAAAAGCTCGTTGCAAACCCCATCACCCGATGCCCGACCCAGGCAGCCCCAAATCATCACCCTCGGACCACCCCGACCAACAATCACCGGCAACACCTCGACACCCCCACCACCGCTACTTCGACCTCCTCGCCCAGCCCCACTACCTTCCCTGAATAGAAAACGACGACCCAACGGACCTCCCGTACGAACTCTTCCATGACCACTCCCGCGCTCTACGTCTACCCGACTTCTCCCCTCAGGTGGCCCTGCCCACTGGATACTACCCCTACCCACCAGCCACAACCATCGACCCCGACGACCATGCTGATCCGACTGCATGCCACCATTGCCTTGAGTGCACCGCAAACGACCACCTCGGCTCCGACCTCGTGTGCTCCACCGGCACCCGCCCTGCCACATGCGGACGATGCATTGGCTGCCTCGCACGGGAACACCTTGGATCCAACACCGCCTGTTCTACCCTCGCCCACCAAAACATGAGCCACCGCACCGCCTCCTACGACAAACTCTGGGCCCACACCTTCCGACAGACCCTTCTAGACCACGGCATTACGACCAGCATTCACCCCCCGACCTACCCACCAAACAAGACATCTCCCACCTTCGAATCATCACTACCTTGGTATGCGCCTGCAACAACCCCACCAGCCACGCCCTACAATACTGCCCCACCACCATCGTCCTCCTCCAACGAGCCCTCGACTCCGAAGAACAGTGGGCCGGAGCCCATTGGGACACCAACCTCTGCACCGACCCCGCCTGGCTCTGGCACATTCCGATCGAGACGAAAACCGGAATACTAGGATCTGTTCCTCCTATCGGCATCACCGCCGGCTGTGCATGCGCATGTGGCAACCCCCAGGCCCACCGTGAAGACATGTGCTCCGCTGTCGTACGAATCCTCACTCATGCGCACGCACAAGGCAT
>KZ994306.1:0-10316 GCA_003614705.1 Blyttiomyces helicus | reverse complement strand
GTTGTTGAATCTATGTGTAACGAGGTTGCTTGGCTTCGAGGCTGTGCTCGTGGTGCTTGTTGGTGATTCGTTGATGTTGAAGGCATAGTTGTGGATGGTCATGCAATGGTGCCATGCTGCTGCTTATCCTGGGTTGATGAAGTGTTTGAGTAGTGAGTGGGTCAACTGGTGGCGCCTTGAGATCAGATACGAGTACAGTGCTGACAAGGATTTCTTGGCATTTGTTGCACTTGGGAGAGCCCTGAGCTGCATGAGATAGAAAGTCTATGACAGTGTTCAATCGATTTGGCAAGTAATCAATGAAGAAGTCATATTGCTGGAGTTTTTCAATCCAGCTGCACAACAGTGTCCAAGCTTTGGCTGTATTCAGATAGATGAGGGACTTGGGGTCTGTGAACCCTGGAAGTGGATCCAGATGAGCTCGTGGCAATTGATTTTTAGGACTTTGAAGTGAATGGGAAGCCTTTTCTCAGGTACTGGATGGTTTAGCTCGGCTGGTTTCATCTTGCAGCTGAAGGACCAGATCAGTTAAAGTAAAATGAGGTTGCTCAGGCCCTGATAGTGGTTTGGGCAGCATTTGGGTCAGGTGGTCATATTTAGCGTGCTGAGCTTCTCATCTGCCCCTAGCGTAGTCAGATGGGTCAGAGAAGTTGTAGGTTCCCCATACAGGGTCAAAGTGAGCGAGCACTGGTGCAGTGTAGATGGCTTGTTGGGGATGCTCGAGGGAGAACTTCTTGGATTAGGTCCAAGTCCGGGGTCTCTCTTCCCACTGTTGTTCTGTGACCCGGTAGGTGATCTCCGAGTAGTTATCAATGAAAGACAGGAGAGTTGGCAAATCTCAGGAAGGACTGGATGTGGTGGGTGTTCCATGGGGTTTCCCATTCAAGGTCGGTAACAATTCGTCAGAGCAAAGGAAATGCCGTCACGCCAGAATTGCTTACTGCAGAACTGAAGTTTTTACTCGCCCCAGAGGCATTTGTTGGCTAAATGTTCAACTCGTGCCTTAGTAGTATTGGCAGGACTTTTGCAATATTTTCCTTGTTATATTATTTGGTCTTTGCATAGATAAAAATGTCTTTGGGGTAAGAGGTGACAAACTTGTTGTACAGATGGCTGAGAAAAAAATTCATGAATTGTTGCAAAGCCGCTTGGGTCTTGGATAGTCAAAATGCCATGACTAGAAACTGAAAGTGGCCAAATCTTTTCCGAAAGGCCGTTCCCTGGATAACGTTGTCTGTGAACATCCTTTGCTCGTAGATCTTTGACATCCACAAGGGAAAAGGATCTGGCTTCTTCTAGTCGACCACGGGTCTTGAGCATCTGCGATGAGTTTGAGCAAAGAGTTACGCTTTCCTACATCAGGCGGGAGACCGACATTTCACTGGAACAGGGTTGTTTCACTGTATATGTTGATAAACTCTTTGAGAATGCCGTACTGTCCCTTGCTTTTCTCATCATGTTGGAATTTGAAAGCTGCTTTTGTCGTAGCATTAGGAACAAGCAGTAGTGAGTCCGTGGAAAGAAATAGCTAGAGGGAGACCAAGGATTACATCGTATCTGATGCAGGTGACAACAAAAGGTAAGGCCTTGAACTGGCTTACATCCCTTGAAGACATTTTTGCAGGCTGATGTCTGCGCCAGTCAGATTGGTGGATTGGGTTGTTTTGCATTGAGCAGGTAAGTAGTTCTGGAGGAGCCCGGAGGTTGTGACTCTTCTGAAGCAATGCTTGGTGATAGAGCAGTTGGTGTCTGTTAGTGCATTGCATCCTGAGTCTATGACGATCCTTGAGAAGCAACTATGGAAGCAGGCATGGATGGTATGATGGCAAACAACGAGGGGCTTGATAGGTTGTTTGACAAACCGAGTGACAGTAACTTGGCCGGCTTTGTCAGGAAAATGATTTCCGTTGCCAACAAATTTGGGGTCTTTGCTGGCACCTGCCAAAATCTGAATAGTCCGTAAAGGGTCTCCAGGAGGGATCCCGTAATTGGTCCATACTATGGGCTCCCACTTGCAAGATCCGCATGACCTGTTCAGGGTCCTCCGTTCCTGAGTTAGGGTTCATCCTGAGGTTGTTCACCTCAAAACGGTGGTCCAGTGCGTCATCTTTCTGTGAAGCATTGTGTCGGGGGAACGTTGCTGTTGCTTGGCTTGGAAGTAGAGGGCAGCCCTATGGCAGGTACGACTTCCGCATCCTCCACTTCCACAAAACGTACTCCTAAGAGTGTTTCCTTGAGAGCTGGCGCCTCGTGGAGGTCAACCACCTCATCCGCACGAACTGATGGGTCATCTTGCGGCGCTCTTGTATGCTCCTCCATACCCCCTGTGGCTGATCGTTGGATTGGAATAATTGCGCCAAGCTATTCAGGAGCAGCATGAAGGACAGATCATGGCAATGGTGTGAATATAGGTTCCGTTAGTGCATTTGGATCCAGCAGGTTTGGCTTGGGGAAATGAGAAGAGGGACTGAGGGTGCGGCGGGTGCCAGTTCTGCAGGGACTGTACCATCTCGTATGGGTTGGTGCAGTGGTTTCAAAGGCAGTGCAAGGGGGATGACCACAGAAGTGACAACTTCAAAGGCAGGATGCCAAGTTGAACTAAGGCCTCCGCTTATTTGCTGTTGCTCTGCTCGTGTTTGGGTTCTTCTTGGCTGGAACCTTTAGCGTGTTCAAGGCCAAAATCCTTGTGGCGTTGATGGTGTAGCTAATTGTTTCCTAAATGTCTTGAGGAATCCTGAGTTGGGTCTGGGTGAATTTGTTCTGCACGGTGGTTTTTTCAATTGCAGCTCCAAGGGTCGGAATCTTGATACTTCTGATTATGAAAGAGTTGATCAAGTGTGTGTCCATGATTGGATGTTACTGTTGTACTGGAGTGTAAGGCGAGCTTGGTTGAGAAGATGGTGTAACTGGCTATTGTGTTAGTATAAGCTGGCTCCAAAGCACGGTTGGCAAGTTCGAGCTTGACGCCGTTGACCATGTTCTTGGAGAAGTGGTGATTCAAGAGGGAAGTGATGTGGGTAGCTCGTGGAGGATATCCAGCGGGGCATCATGGGGTACCTGGAGCTGCACCGGCGCCAAAGGCCTGCTGTATTTCTCTTGCTGGTGGGTGACCCATGTCTTGCAGAATCCGCTGAGGAATGCCTTCAAAGCATGCAGAGGTCCTGGTGGATGAGAGGGTAGACTGTAGGCAGCAGTGATTGATTGGCAGCCTGGGCTGGAAACGGTGTCACATCGAAGATGGCAATGTACTTCAGGTTCGCTTTATTGTATTCGTTAGGGTAGTCCCTTGCTGAGAAGACAAATTTTGCCAGTACTTTGCTAGTTCATTCGAGGCTGTTCTACTTCTTGACCACTTTGGCTTTGCTTGACGGATTTCTTTCCTGTGGTTCTTGACATGTTAAAGTTCGTTGACGAAGTTGAATGGGCGACGTTGATCTGGATGTTACCAAGGTTGCAAGCAAAGGTGGCGCTGATGTTGGCTAAGTCACTGGGTGTCAGCGTGGGCTGAGTGGCGGCTCCAGGGCCAGAGGAAGCAGTTGTTCTGCCTGCTCCAGGGCCGGCTCTGCTCAAATCCCCAGTGGCTCCAACGCCTGCCCTAGCTCCCAGTCCGACGCGAGACATGTCAGTAGCCTAGTAGCTGATCAAGCCGAGGTTCCCAGTAGATCCTTGACGGCCCTCAAAAGTCCTGACTTGTGTCCCTATACTGAAAATGTAGGAGGTAAGAAAGGAACAGAGTGGTGCTACCATGTGATGAACAGACTTAAATTGGCGCTCCATGACAGCTGTGGGAAAATGGAGTGAAATGAGCAGAGTTGGAGGTTGCTAAAGGGGCTGCTATCAAGGATGATTGAGGGAGTTACTGAAGGCGTTAAAGAGCGCGAAAGAACCAAAACAGTTTCAGGAAGGAAGTCTGAGTATGATTGAGGGGAGAGTGTCTGACTAGGGACCTGTGGTAGATCCCTCCTAGATATGTACAAGGTACATTGGAACTATGAGGTAAGAGCGGGAATCGCTTAACTCAGAGTGGAGTTACACCGCGGTCGGAGATTGATGCAACTCTGGAATCCACAGATAGACGAAAATGAAGAGAGTTCCCGCTGTCGAAGATCTCACAACCGCGTGCTCCTATACACTATGGGAATCCCTCCAATTAATCCGACACTAAAGACGGAGTAAAAAAATGTTAAGATTGAGCCAAAAAGGTTGCACTCACAGGGTTCAACCTGCATGACCATGAACTTGCTGGTGGAGATTAGCTTCAGATTGCTGTACATAATGGGGCAGCGGCCTTCTTGGCGTGAATACATCGCAGGATGGACTCTGATGGAACAGAGACCAGCTCTGGAAAGGTGTTGTACTCCCTTTGGTGGGACATGATCCGTCCAGCTTGCCTTCGGCTCAGCTTCTGCTAACTTATCAAGTATATCAGCAGTTTGTGGTCAGTGAGCGCCCAAACCAGTGACCTAAGAGCTGGGGCAGATTCAGGTCCAGGATTTTGAGGATGAGAACAAGCTCCTGTCTGAGGACTGGGTGGATAAGCTCCTCTGGCTTCCTTTTGCAAATGAAGAAGCTTATGGACCAAATGCGGACTAAGTTTGCTGTTCCTCTGACCGTTGTGTGTATGAGTCAGTTGAGTAATCGTGCTGTGAAAATAAAGAGTTCGAAAAGTTAAATAGGCTGATCCTTCTCAGCCATCTGTTGGAATGGTATGGGGCTGGAGTTGAGAAGCCACAGGGGTAGTGCTATATGGGAGTAGGTGTTGACATAGTTGTGTAGGTAGTTGGTGAGGCCAAGGAAGTACCGGATGTCAGTTGTCTTTCAAGCGTTGACTATTGTTGGATGTTTCACATGTTGGATGGTGCCATTGATACGAAGTGGACTCCCAGCTCTGGTCTCCTGAATCGGAGGTGAGACAGCCCAAGTAGCATCTCAAAAGATTCAAGACAACCTGGTTTTTGTGCAGAGTTCTTAGTGCCCTGTTGACGTGCTTGGCGTTGCCCTCTTTTATTCAGAATATACAAGGACATCCTCAAGGTTCAAGATGGTGTAGCTGTGGCGCTGGTGGTGTAAGTATTGGATCTCATGTGTTGAAACGCTGCTGGTGTGTTGGTAAGGCCAAGTGCCATGACAACATACTTAAAGTGGCTTTGGCGCGTGCTCATTGCGGTCTTGCTTATGCGATTATCTGCAACGTGGACTTGATGGTATGTATCCTTTACTTCAATGCTGGTGAAGTGCTTGGCATTCAATAGTTGGTCCCATATCTCCCGGACGCTCAGGAGGGGTATTTGACTGTGATTCTTTACGCTCTTGGATTTGTGGAAGCCAAAGCCAAACCTCAGATCACCGTCATTCTCTTCAGGAATACAACAGGCGCGCACACAGCGGATTGCGAGGTACATATCCCAACTAAGGGTTGGGCATTGCAACCCGTCAACTTTGGTCCAAGTCATGGGACAGAGGGGGGAGAACTTTGGCCTTCCGCCTTCATTGAGGGCTATTTTGAAGAGCAAGTAACCGTGGTCAGGAGGGGAGCCTTTTTAGGCTTCTAGATGCCGGTCAGGTTGAACTACTTAATCACCTTGCAGAGAAGGCCTTCCCGTCCATTATTGGCGGTAGACACATTTCACCTGGCGTTTATTTCCTCGTAACAGTCCTCCCCATGAGGAACCTTTAATGTGTGCATGCTGATTTGGTAAGGCTTCCTGGGGTCCAGCGGGCAGTGAAACATTTTCGCATATTTGGACTGATTCCTGCTTCATGCAAAAATAGAAGTGTTGGTTTTCGTCATCCGTAAACATTTACTGAGTCCAAATCACAGCTGTAGTGGTGTCGATGGGTCAGTTTTTACATGGTGTCAAAGCGAGTGAAAAAATAGTGATTGCCTTCTTTGGTGACTTGTGCAGCCTCCCAGTCTCTGACCATGAATCAGATGGTGTGGGGGTTGGTGCCGCCCTTGTGTACGAGTTGAAAGCTGGCCAAGCAGCGTTACTTGGCCAGTCTGTGTACGGTCCAGCCAGGAATCTGGCAAGCAGGAGCACTCATCTTGGATTGGGTTTATGATGAAGGGGAACCATGACAGGGTGAGGGCTTCCCCGGCAAGGGGGTCATACAGGCAGATATTGGGAGGGCCAGGTATGAGAATTTACTGACTTGCCTTCCATCCCCTTGATGCCGGATCCCCCACGGCATCCTGCCCCAGACCTTCCGCGGCTGGTACTTTCAGTAGGCCCTTGAGATAGTTGGCACTGTTGGCGCCGTGGACTGGGCCACAGTCAGGTAGTGGCTGGAGTCTCTGCAGCTACAGCAGATGGTGTCACAGATGGAGTCTGCGATTCCCAGCACGTATCCTCAACATTAGTTGCCGTGTGTGGAGACAAAACCGCCACGCCTTCCAAGGCCCAGTTATCTTTGTGCATGTGGTAGCTCTTGAGACCTCCTCCACAGCTGCCCTCTCCATTCCTACAGCCTCCAATATATTCTTCCTTTTCCTTCACTGTCTTTTTCTGCCCATACAGCCCTCCGCCTTCAACAGCTTTCGACCATCCTGGGTGAACCGCTCTGCAAACCAGTCCTCCCCCATCTACAGGTCCACCTCCTCTTTTGTCAGCTTTTTCTTGTTGCGTGATCAAGGTTGGTGCACCAGCAGACAGCTGTGGCACATACAATCTCCAAGTCGAATTCCAGCTTGTCCTCTTCCTTCCAGTACTTGCATTACACCACCAACTTGTAGAGCTTGACTCCCGCAGGTTCAGGACTGTAGCATAGCGTGTCCTTGTCATGGTTCTCATGCTGTGGGACCCTTTTCTGGTTGTTGTGTGTGTGGTACTGATCTGCAGTTCTTTTCAGCGCGTGAAACTTGATGTCCATCTGGTTCAGGCTCCTGTTCAGAGGGATCTTCTTAATTGCCGGCCGGTGGAGCTTACAGTGCCCTTCTGGTAGATTGCTTTGCTAACATCACAAAGATCTCAGGTGATCTTTAGGAAGCCACGGTTGGCTTTGTTTTCTGTCTTGCCTGCATGGAACCAGGGGCTTCCAAACCTGCACAGGAAACCCTCAAAAAGAGGGCCGTTGTCCTTGTTGATGTGGTTATGTCCCTGCTCAAGGTCTTAATGTACGCTTTGGCAGCGAGAAGGAATTTGGATGCTGTTTATCTGACCTCTGAACATGGGGGCCTGCTCCCTATACAGGGTGCCTGAGAACTAGAGGGTCTTCATGGTGAGCCTGTTCACTGGTGGAGGCAGCGTGGCATGTTGGTTGGCATTAATGAGCTGGGCTGAATAGCATAATGCGGACGCAATGCAGATAGTGATGTGATAGACAAAGGACGTTTACGTATGGGGGGTGTATCTGAGGCATGGATCGAGCTCAGCCTATTTACTTTGCGGCGCATCAGGACTCCCAGGACTAAGTCCGATACTCTTTCCATCTAGGCGTCCAAGGGCAGCAGCTGCAAAGTGATACTGCAGCTGTCCCAAATTGGGGTGCCAATGCATCAATGCATAATTTCAACACAAAGCAGTTAGTTGCCTTCTCGAGCTGTATATGAAGCTATGACGTAGGCAGGTATCTGCTAGTGTTTTGCTTTGCGGTATTCGTCTAAGTAGTTGCTTGCCGAAGAGACAAAGTTAGTAACCAAGTAGCTTCTTGATGCTGAGGTTAGGTGTAGATTCTCGATGGTCTCTGGCCGTCCTGACAAAATACGCTGAACCAGAAGGTCTTATCTTGAGAAGTTGTCTGTGAGTGGAGTTGAGGAAAGATCAGTGTAGTGCAACCATGTAGAGTACCATCAATTTTTGGAGCTCTATGACTCCCAAAAGTACTGGGATGAAGTGTGTCAAGTTCTGTATGAGCTGAAACGTCAATCTAGACAATAGAGCAGGGAATTCTGGGCCCCAGAGTCGCAGCAGTGAGGGGAGTAACTAAAGTTCTGATTGAAGGGATGGGAATTGAGAAAGGACTTCTGGTCAGTACTTCATCGCTATGTAGAATGCATATGGGGGATTTATGAAAGGGACCTGCATCTCTCGCTCAGAAGATTATCACTTGGGGGTCCGAGATTGGTTGTAAGGTGTCTTTTGCAAAACCTGGCCTGGGAACAAAGAGACTTCCTGCACTGTCTCGGCAATGTCCCGTCTGATTGCTCTGATACTTTAAGTCAATCCCAATATCGACTCCGCTCTAGCAACCATAGGGGAAGAGGATGCTCAGGAGTTGAGAATGGCGCAATTGATCTCATTGCGGGTTCGTCGCGTGTGGTCTTCTTTGCGTCAGAATACATGAGAATGTCCTTAAGGTAGGCGATTACGAAGTTGTCGTAGAGGTGACCGAAATGAAGCTGCTGAGGCGGTGGGAGTCGCGCGAGCATTGTTTAGACCAGAGATCATGACAAGATACTGAAAATAGCTGAAGCGGATATGGACACCTGTCTATATCTTCTTCAGCAAAGTGAATCCAGTGATTAACGAATCAGGGTTTGCAGAGCGAGTGTAGAGGGTATAACCTTAGAGACAATTTTTCCTTGAGGAGAAAGATGTGGAAGTTGTGCTTTCCGCGGGGATGAGATTTTTTTGAAGAGTGTGGGGTTCTCTTGGAAGTCAGGAATGAGGTGACGCAGGAGCTCTTGCAGGGCAATCCCGTCCGCTCGACAACTGGTTGCATTTCGATCTCTTCTTGGAGCTCTTTAGGGGATATTATAGAAGTGACATTGAACTTGATGTCTTGATGTTAGAAGGAGTTGACAGAGTTGATGTTCTTTGGAAGGGATAAGGACTGTCCAGTGGAACTTGACGTTGGCACAGTAGATCCCTTGCAGTTGGGTCTGCCTGGTAGGCGCGTTGGATTTGGTGATCGATTTTGGAGTCGGAAATCGATCAGATCAGATCAGATCAGGTGAAATCACATCAGAAATTATTCCAGATACGTTGTGCTTTGTACGTACATAGTGGCGGGCCCGGGACATGGTTGGACTTCAGCGTCTCTGTGCTACAGTCAACCACCCCAGGTATTTGGAAGGAGCATCTGTGTAGGCCCCGTGGAGGAGGGTGAAGAAGCTGAACAATACACACAGCTTCTTTGTGCTCTAGTCCATCGTCCCAGCGTTTAAACATCGCAACAGGTTATGAGCCCTGCGCAGACCAAACACACTTCAAGAGGACGTTAAAAGCACACAAAAAGCAACCAGCATGCTCATAAACACCCCCACCTCACTGGGACATTACAGCATCCAAAAGCTGATGTCAACCAACTACCACACCTGGCAGTACCTCCCCCAACGGGCGTTGAAAGGCTAAGGGCTCTGGTGCGTCTCCACAGGGGAGGTGCCTCGCCCGGCCTCTTTGCCAAGGGCAAGGACAGAAACGGCGGACGCGAGGGAGGCGAAGGAGGCAATGGAGGCGGAAATCGAGCCGTGGGTGGAGAAGGACAAGAGGGCCCACACGTTTATCTCTATGTTCCTCAAAACTGGCCAGACAGAGGTGGTTCGGAACACCCAGTCCGCGCAGGAGGCCTGGGACGCCTTGGAAAGGGTCCACGCCTCACGCACTAGGGCGCACACCAATCAGCTGTAAGCCGAGTTGTATTCGCTCAAAATGGAAGGCATGACGGTGCAGGAACCCAACAGCTGCTTTCAGGAGCTCGCAGACAGGCTGCAGGGGACTGGGGAGAAAGTGCCAGACAACGACAAGGTCTGGATCTTGCTCTACAGACTCCCTGCGACCTGGAAGGCCTCCCGACTCAACAGTATCAGACCCATTGATCGCCCCTGCGAGATTACGATCGGTGACGGCACCAAGCTGCAAGCTACGAGCTCAGGCTCTGCCACGATCGAAGCCGTTTTGCCCAACAGAGGGCAGGGACCTGTGTGCGTCTCGGACGTGCTGGTTGTCCCTGGACTGAGCATTAACCTCCTCTCCATCCGCTCCATCACGCAAAAGGGCAGTGATGCGCTGTTTGCCAAAGACTCCTGAGGAATTCTGAATATGCAGGGAAAGCGCAGGGCAACTGCAACACTTTGAGGAGGCCTGTTCATTGTTGATGCCCATCATGGAGCAGAGGACTCGGCTATGGCTGCGGGAACAATCACGACGCCCAGCATTGAGCTGTGGCACCTAAGATATGGCAACCTCAACATCGACGTGCTCCAGAAGCTGGCGGCGAAGGCAATGGTGGAGGGGCTTAAGGCGGACAATCTCCGTGGCGAATCGACGCTCTGCGCGCCGTGCGTGATGGCAAAGCATCGCGAGACGGACATCCCCAATTTGAGGACAACGGAGGGAGCAGGCAAAACTGAGCTACTCCGCCTCATCCACGTCGAC
>KZ994305.1:0-13072 GCA_003614705.1 Blyttiomyces helicus | reverse complement strand
TCTCTCATGCCGACCACCCGCTTGCATGACTCACGCTCCGAGTGACGCAACTGAGTAGGTTCTTGTGGAAGGGGCGGGGAAAGAGAAAACGGGACGTGCACCTTTGGCGTCTTCTTTTGAAGGGACGGATGGAGGACGAAGTGGAGCTCGGCAAATCGATGCGAGGGGAGAGTGTTCCGTCCTTCTTCGACGTGTCCCCTTCTCCCCACCGCCTGCCTGTTCCGCTTGCACTTGGTTATGAGAATCAACACAATGTTCGATTGCCTGGACTTTGTGGACGACTTTTCAGAGTCTTCTCTGCTTCAGCTGGTTGCCAAATGAGGCTCGACAATTGAACCGCATCCTTGCACGCTTTTACCAATCGGAGACGGCAAACAATGCTACCCCCCTCCCCCTCCGTAAGGGAAAGCCTAAGGATCAATTGGCACATTCCGACCCAAACCCTGTTTCATTTCGTGGACATCAACTGGCGAAGTCCTGAAGGCAACCAAAGCGACACTGGGGGGCGGAAGGCGGACTGCGGACTCGCGTCGATCACCCAATTCATTTCCGCAATTCATTGCCGCGTCGCAATTCATTTGTTCTCTCCCGTGAAAACTTAGCTGTCAGAAGATTCTTCGCCGCCGCTGCGAAATCTCTTCGTCCTCAACTAACAAACAAATCCTTTACCCCCTTCCTTCACCACATCCAGCGACCAACCACCGTCCAAAGTCTTCCTTCCGCTCCCCTCCCCCTTCTGAACAGAAAACTTCACGCCCGACCCTCTCGCCCTGGTCTCGTCGACTATCGACTTTGCCCCTGTGGCCCTCCAGACCTATCGCGAAACACCCGCGGCCGCTGCCCACCTCCTCGACGCTGCCGAGCGCGCCTGCGCTGCCTCCCGGCGCTCTCCCGGCGTCACCGAGCTGCCTGGCGCCTGCGAGACTCTCGCCATCTGCGGCCGCATCTTCCGCGCCGCCCGCGAAGATGCCAGCCCGCCGGCCAGCACCGATGACGTCGACGCGGCCCTCTTCGCTTGCAGCCAGTGGCAGGCTGCCCCGCACATGCGCGAGAGGAGTGCTCTGGTGGGGGGAGGGTGAACGTGGGCCACGCCCCCTTTATACGTGCTCTGGTACCTGTTTCAATGACTTCGTGCGCTTGGCAGTGTCGACGGATGCGAAGGGCGAGACGTCCTGTATTCGTGCGCCCTCATTTGCACGGCGGTGGAGGCCAAGACAACAACGGACCAAGCGCACTAGCACATGGGGGCGCATCGGGACCGAGGAGCTCTGGCGCGTGATGGTCTCAGGTAATGCAGACTCGATGGGCCGCTTTGTCGCTATGGCCAGGCGCAGCGCCCGAACCCGCCTTATTGGTGAGGCACCCCTGAGCTCGTGCGTCCGCGGGCTCATTATTGACGTCTTCAGGGGTGCTAAGTAAACCCCGCTCCAGAATCTTATCTCGGTTGCGGTGAATGTTTTCCCGAACCTCCGCTACGCGTCGTTCGACTATGGCGATCTGCCCTTACCGATCCTCACCAGCTTGTTCGAGTCCTGCCTGAACCTCCTCGTCTTCTTATTTAATGGTCGCATCAGGTGCGGTAAAGATGTCGCCCGTTAAGACTTTTGGAAGACCAAACACGGGGGAAAGGCCATCATCGAGGGCATCCGCCGTCTACGGTCCCTCCGGTTTGAATCAAGGGCTGGCGGCATTGATGCGGCAATTCACGTGGCCACCGGCCCAACACTACTTTCGTGGAAAGGTTTTGAGCCCCATTTTAATCCTCAGGTCCATTTTCAAGTGCTGCCCAGATTCGGCGTTTGTTGCTCTTGAGGTTGTGTCCAAGAAGTCCCCCCCGACAACTTTTCAGTGACTGATGACGTAGGAGAGGGGATTTTGAGGGCGTTCACCGCCTCCCAAAAATAGATTTCAATTCAAGAGGAAGCAACAGCAAATGCTGGGGCAACATCAAAGGCACCGGCAATGGTTCTACCAGCCACACCTGTACATTTTGGTTCGGAGCCTTTCTTTGCATGTAGTCAACTGGGATCTTCAATGCTTGGGGCTTGGGGTCAACGTGGAGGTGTCAAAGTCTCCTTTGGGGTTGGACAACAGCTAATGGATGATGATAATTCCCTAATGAGGTTGCCCCACCGCTAACTATCCTAAGGGGGGCACTTAGCTGCATCCAGGTGCTATGTAAGTAATGAGGGGATACAGGGGGGATGTATGTGGGATCAGACTGAGCCAATCCATGGTGCGACGCTTCAAATTCCAAAAGCCAAGTCCTACACTTGCTCCTTACAGGCTTCCGAAGCCACCCCTGTAGAGCAATAAGACAGGGGTCCCAAGAGTACGTGCAGATGCGCTTTACAACGGCCTTCCAGATATCAACCCAGTAGCAAGACAGTACCAAGTAGCAGGTAGAGGGGGAAATCCAACAAAAGCAACCTGAGGCAACAAGGGCTAGAAAGAAAGACATCTGCTATGGCCCATCCCCAGCTATGGAAGGGGCTAATTAACACAGCGTGGTCAAATCCCCATCCAAGTGCATCACCGGCACTCACCGGCTGTGTCAGTTTTTGTATCAATTAGGGTGGTAAGGGGGGAGCTGGGAGGAGTCTTACAATTAGCCATTATTGCCCTCAGATGTGTTTACTCTTGTCGGACTTACCAGCAGCGAGTTTCCTGACTAGCAGGCAACTGGATTTTGAGCCGAGTGCTAAGCTTTTGATATTTATCCAAGCTAGGCGCAAAGCTCCTGATGCTTGGGGTTCCGGCACAACCACAGAAGTCCTGGTGACCTGGGCCGGCAATGCACTTACACCCAACCAGCAGGCGACTGGCTTTGACTGCTGCTCAGGTCGTAATCACCCAAATCCAGCCCCTACAGAGGCTGAACTGTGCTCCCTGCCCCTCTCTCAAATGGAGAAGTTAGCTCTCAACGCTCCGAGTTTAGCTCCCGAAGCTTGGGTTTTATGCAACCATGAGCTAAGCTTTCAGCTCCTGAAGCTCCTAAAATCTCTGTGAGGCAGGTAGGCATTGACCCTCCACATGACCAGCAGGTAACTGACTTTGACTGCTTCTCAGGTGACAATTGCCCTGATCCAGCACGTATGGAGGCACAGCTGTCATCCCTGACAGTCTCTCAAGCAGAGCACGTAGCTCCCAAAGCGTGAGGTTCAGACTATAATGAGCCAAACTTTAAGCTTCCTTTTCTCCGAAAGTCACTGTGACGCATGTACACAATGCCCCTAGACACGACCAGCAGGCAACTGGCTTTGACGGCCGCAAGGGTGGCAATTGCCTGGAGTTGCCCGTATGAAGGCAGAACTGCCTTCCCCGACCATCATGAAGCTCCCGACTCTTGAGGTTCAGGCGACAAAAGCCTACCAAAGCTTTGAAAGCCCCTGTGACCCAGGTAGGCATCGTCCCTACACCAAACAGCAGGTATCTGTCTTTGATGGCTTCGCAGGCGGATCTTTTGTTGACCCCAACCCTTACAGAGTCAGAGCTGCTCTCCCCAACACTTGCTATGAGGCGGAGCTAGGTTCCCCAACCCTTACCCTGAGGCATAGCCAGGCTCCTTGAGCCTTGCCATGTGGCGCCTCAACCCTTGCGATATCGAGTTTCTCCCAGTGCTAAGGGTTGGTACAGCCAGGGGGTTTGACTGACCTAGAAACTGTGTGTAACCATTTGCCGTAGGCGGCGTTGTCCTTGATGGTTTTGATAGGCTCCCAGGTTGTTGCGTTTCCAGGCCAGCCTAGCCAATTGACTTCCCATTTCTGGCGGTGCCTCCTGTTCTTGATAGGTTTACCCTGGTCCCATTTGTCGACTATTTGCTCCCCAAACCACTTGTCCTTGGCAAAGATTTGAACTGGTTCAGGAAACAGGTGGGATGAGTCCTTACTCTACGCGGAGGTAGAAGGGTGCAGGTAGTTCTGAAAGGATGTTAACATTCTAGCTGGGGTATACCTCACCAATGCTCGATGTGCCCAAATCTAGCTTGTTGGTGTCTGGAGTAGGATCTCATGCAAGGACAACAAAGGGCCCGTCCAATTTGGCACGAACTTGCAGTGTAGGGTGAGCCCTAGGGAGATGTTGATTTGGTCAAGGTTTACCATGACCTTGTTGCCAAAACTGTAGCGTTTGCGGACATGACGGGCGTTGAAGTCACGGGTGTAGCCAGCTGCTGCATCCTTCAACTTCTGCGCAATAATTTTCCAGATTGCATCTTGGTCGCCGACCTAGCGGTCAAGTTCCGCGCAGCTGGCTTTGCTTTCGGGCCTGATGACAGTGTCGGGGCGAACAAACTCATGGGGTTGCGGGACGTAGCCTTGTTTGGTTAGAAAAGGGGACAGCCCGCTGCTGCAAGCGGGGGATCTATTATTTATGGAGAACTCCAGAAAGGGAATCAGCAACATCCAATTGGCCCCTGTGCACTTTGTTTACTTGCACAACATGTGCTTAACTGTCAGGATCAGTGTTTTGCACTTTCACTCCATTTGATTATGGCTTGTGGTTGCAACCAAGCTCTTGATGCCCGTCATCTGGCTGGAGGCTTCCCAGGAGTCCAAGATGATCTGCGGGTTGGGGCCCTTCACGAAGTCATTGGGCCGGCGGACACGCGCATAGACACGGTTGTTGTGAAAGCTCGTGAAATGCCTAGCTGGTGTCTTTCGGGTAGGAGGATTATGGGGCAGTTGGCATAGTCAATAAAGCACAAGCAGCTGCAAAGTTCTTCATTGTAAGAGCCATACACTATGGGTTACGCAAACACATCACACGCCACCATCTTCCAAGCAGTGGGAGGATGTGTAGCGAGAATTGAGTCCTTGAACCTCTAGCAGTCAGGGCAGCTCATCACGTAGTCGCCAATCTCCTTGCACATCCCCAGCCAATATCACTCCGCCATTACTTTCGCCACTGTTTTGAAAATCCCCTGGTGTCTACCCTCGATAACATGATCGTGATAGCAAGCCAGGACTTCAGGTTGCATGGCCTTGAGGACATAAAGTGGGTCCTTGAAGTAGAGGAAGCCCTTGCAGAACGCGTGCTTCTTGAGGTCCGCCATGCGTTGCTGGGGCAGATGCGGCGTGTCGCCCCTTGAATTTGTTCGCATAGTCATCAGTTTTGAGGTAGTTGCTGAGCTCATGGGCAGCTGCGGCGTCCTTGAAGGTGGCAGGGTCTCTGGGAATCTGGAGGGGCCTTAACTGCACAACCATGAACTGGCTGACGGTTTTTCCCTGCAGGGGGCTGTGCATGATGGGGTCGAGGCCTTCTTGGCACAAGATGTAGAGCAGGATGTTTTGTGGCGCGCGGGAGAGCAAGTCTGCGAAAGTGTTGTGCTGCCCCGAGAGGTACTCTATGTTGAACCCGGCCGAGCCATCAAATATGTCCATATTGGTTGGCCCAGGTAAGTAGCAGCCCTGCAGATTAACGAAGGGAAAGCCTCAATGGTCGCGATCACGAGGTACCCTGTACGGCATATGGAAGTGCAAACCGCAAGCAGGGATCTACAGCGTGTTTGGACCGAGACGGAGAGAAGGTGATTGGGGAGAAGAAGTTTGCGACGAGGATCTTTGTTGGGACGGTGCGGGAGGGGAAGCTGCTGACGGGCAACATGCACCATTGAACAGGGTACGAGAAGCGATCTTTCCATCCCGTCGACCACAAGTTTGAGCTTGCTTTTGGCCACTTATCCTTCCTCCCACTGTGAGCACCATTTCCTTCGTCTCCTAGCTCCCGGGTGAGTTGCAAATCCTGTCCCTCAATATCGACCGCAAACGCCGTCCCTCCCGTCCAATTTGTCGACTGATCTTTCTCGTTTCGACCCCGCATCAATCCTGCCCCCCTTCTCAGCCTCTCAACCCTGGTTCGACGAGCTCCTGTTCCCTCGTCGCCAACCTCCTCCACCGAAATGTCCGACTCTCGCAAGCTGATCACCACCACTATCGACGTCGCAGCCGAAGCCCTGGAGATTCACCGCAACATGCCCGCCGCTAACTCTGGCGGATTATTGATGTCATCCCCGCGCGAATTTGATGGGTCGCTTCGTTGCAACGGTCACCCGAAGCTGCATGATGGGCCGAGCACCTAGTGGCTCGTACGTCCGCGCAATTCGATTCGACTTCGACGCGTCCGAGGATCCCGCGTTCCGAACCCTGCTCCCGATCGCTTGGAATCTCCTACCTAATCTTCGGTGCGTGTCGATGAAATCTTGCTATGCCTTCAGGTTGCCCCTTTCCGTCCTCGCTGGTTGTTCGAGCTCTGCTCGAACCTCGTCGCCCTTTGGCTGGGAGGCTTCATGGACCACGACGGAGAAGCCAGCGATGCCCCCGACTTCTGGAAGGCCCACCCTGCCGGAAAAGCGATCCTCCAGGGTGCTCGCCGTCTACGGTCTCTCGACTTACCAACGGGTGGGGACGAGGTCTATTCCGTTGTCAACCGCGCTACTGGCCCCGATTTGATTTCTTGGGTGGGATACGCGACCAGCGTGGAGCACGTCTCGACGAACTCCCCAAACCTGAGGGTTCTCTGCTCCACTCATGACCTGCGATCCGCGCACATTGCGGGTATCGCGGCAGGCTGCCACCATCTTCTCTCGATTCAGCTATCCTACGAACATATCACCGATGATGCCGTTCAAACGCTGCTCCGCCATTGCCCGTCCATTGTCGAGCTTTGTCTATTTGACACGGAAATCACAGTTGCTACAATTCGTGCCCTCAAATCCCACCGCCCCCTCACGTTGCTCACGCTCGGCGGACAAGAAGAACGAGACGTCCCCCTGTTTGATACCGAGGACACAGAGATCACCCTCGGCGAGCTGTTATCCGCTCGCGGTTCGTCACTGATGCGCCTTCGCATCGGAGAGGCCCGCTGGCGCATAGGCCCGCAGCTTGCGACGACGTTCCCGGACATGGTCCCAAGTCTCCGAGTCTTTCACCTCTACGGTGAGAACGACGCCCGCTTGCTCGCCTGCCTCGCCCAACGCCTGCCGGCGCTCCGCCACCCCTCTGCTGACGACTCGGTCGAATGGGAGATGCTCGGAACGTCTCTTTCCCCTCTTGTTGAGCTCTATGGTACCGACGATTTCGATCATTTGCTTGCCATGGACATGTGCTGGGATGAGCTGGCCGGGACCACACCTCCGTGAAGCGAACAGTGAGTACCTTGATCGAGGGAGGCCGGCAAGTAGCGTGGAAGAGAGTGCGGGCGCATTCGAGACTCGTCTTTGATGGCGTGGTACTCACAGAACCACTTGGCACCACTTTCCACGCAGGGACGATTGAAGACCGCCGGAGAGGGAGGGAGGGGGAGGGGGGAGCGTCTGATCTCTTTGCCTTGTATCCTACGTCATTGAAGCAGTGAGTTGAACCTTTCCTTGCTCAAATGTGGGGGATTGAAATGTCCTTGTCGGGCGAGTTGTAAAGTGTCGTCCCTCCCCCTCACAATGTTCGCTTCCCGATCCCCCCTGTCTCACATTCTCTCTTTGCCCCTTCCTTGACGAGCCCTATCCCTCCGCTCTCCTTGCTTGGTTTCCTCCCTGTCGTCGGTCTTCCAACGGGTGTCAAAAGGCTGTCACTCTGGACTCGTTCTTTTGTCGCTCGAGATCACAGCGAATCGGGCTTCGGGTCTGGAGTTCTGCTGTCATCACCGACTGCCGCTATCGTGCGGTTCCCCGTCTCGCGCTTCGATAAATCGTTCCCCAACCTCGCCCCCTCATGCAGGATCAACGATCTGAGGCATGAGCTCCCGACTTTCGCCCCTTCCCACCGTTGTGTTCTTAATCGAGGATAGCAGGGGAGATGGACCTCCAATCTTGATATGTGGGGGGGGGGGGGGGGGGCGCGAATCAACAATATTAGAAAAAGAACAGCGAACAAGCATGAATCATCAGAGACCTTGAGCGAAGAGGTAGGAGCGTCGCCGGTTTACACTGGGGCGGCCTGATCCTGGATGAAACGAGCGGTAGGGGGATATGCAGTCGTGAGAGAAAATTAGGAGATTGCAGCGACGTTCATCAATGATGGCAATTGGGCGATGGTTGTGAGGGGGAGGGGCGATATTTTACAACTCGCCTGACTATGACATTTCAATTCCCCGCATTTGAGCAAGGAAAGGTTTAACTCGTTGTTTCAATTACGTAGGATACAAGGCAAAGAGATCAGACGCTCCCCCCTCCGCCCCTCCCTCCCCGGTGGCCTTCACTCGTCCCTGCGTGGAAAGTGGTGCAAAGTGGTTCCGAGAGAACCACGCCATCAAAGAAGAGTCCCGAGTGCGCCCGCACTCATTTCCACGCGCTACCCGCGGCCTCCCTTGATCAAGGTACTTACTGCTCGCTTCACGGAGGTGTGGTTCCTGTCAGCTCATCCCAGCACATGTCCACGGCAAGCAAATGATCGAAATCGTCGGTACCATGGAGCTCAACAAGAGAGGAAAGAGACGTTCCGAGCTTTTCCCATTCAACCGAGTTGTCGATACAGAGGTTGCGGAGCGCCTGCAGGCGTTGGGCGAGGCGTCGTTCTCGCCGTAGATATGAAAGACTCGGAGACTTGGGACCATGTCCGGGAACATCGTCGCAAGCTGCGGGCCCAAGCGTCAACGGGCTCTCCGATGCGAGGGCGCGTCAGTGACGAACCGCGAGCGAATAAGAGCTCGCCGAGGGAGATCTCTGTGTCCTCGGTATCAAACAGGTAGACGTCTCGTTCTTCTTATCCGCCGAGCGTGAGCAAAGTGAGGGGGCGGTGGGATTTGAGGGCACGAATTGTAGCAACTGTGATTTCCGTGTCAAACAGACAAAGCTCGACAATGGACGGGCAATAGCGGAGCAGAGTTTGAACGGCATCATCGGTGATATGTCCGTAGGATAGGTTAAGCGAGAGAAGATGGTGGGAGCCTGCCGCGATAGCTGCAATGTGCGCGGATCGCATGCCAGGAGTGGAGCAGAGAACACTCAGGTTTGGGGAGTTCGTCGAGACGTGCTCCACGCCGGTCGCGTATCCCACCAAGAAATCAAATCGGGGCCAGTAGCGCGGTTGACAACGGAACAGACCTCGTCCCCACCCGTTGCCAAGTCGAGAGACCGTAGACGGCGAGCACTCTGGAGGATCGCTTTTCCGGCAGGGTCGGCCTTCCAGTAGTCGGGGCCATCGCTGGCTTCTTCGTCGTGGTCAATGAAGCCTCCCAGCCAAAAGGGCGACGAGGTTCAGGAAGAGCTCGAACAAGCCAGCGAGGACGGAAAGGGGCAACCTGAAGGCGTAGCAAGATTTCATCGACACGCACTGAAGATCAGGTAGGAGATTCCAAGCGATCGGGAGCAGGATTAGGAACGCGGGATCCTCGGACGCGTCGTAGCCGCATCGAATTGCGCGGACGTACGAGCCTCTTGGTGCTCGGCCCATCAGACAGCTTCGGGTGCCGCGACTGACCGTTGCATCGAAGTGACCCATCAAATTTCGCGCGGGGATGACATCAACAATTCGCCAGAGTTCCTCGGTCGCGATGAGCCTCCAGGTCTTGCAAACACGGGTACAAGAGTGAAAAGCGGCTCTGGCATAAACGTCTTCGCCCCTCAGCTCTCTGCCAAGTGCCCGAAGCCATCGGAATAGGTACCACAGCACGTCGGTAAGAGCCGTGGCCCACGTCCGCCCAACCACCCGCAACTTGTTCGTCTCATCAGCAGGCAGTGACACCCGCCGTTGCCTGCAAGCCATTACTGCCGCGTCGATGTCCTGCAAGCTTGGCGGCCGGCTTGCACCTCCTCGGGCGACGCGGAGGATCCCGCGGCAGAGGGCGAGCGTCTCGCGGGCGCGTGGCAGTGAGGCGACGTCGATCTCGTGCAGGCAAGTGGCGCAGGAACGCTCGGCAGCGCCGAGGAGGGAGTGGGTAGCGGCGGGCATGTTGCGGTAAATCTCCAGGGCTTCGGCTGCGACTTCACTAGTAGTGGTGATCAGCTTGCGAGAGTCGGAAATTTCGGTGGAAGAGGTTGGCGACGAGGAAATAGGAGCTCGTTGATCCAGTGGGTAGAAATATCATGTGTTTTAGTCAGTAGTAACTCCCTATTGTCCATGTGTTTGAAAAAGGCACTGTCAGGAAGGGAAGGACCAGGAAGATATTTTAAAGAAGTGAAAAGAGGAGGAACAGGGGAAAGGTGCTCCTTACTCAGAAATGACGGTGCGCCGCCACCTTCACCCACCAACTTAGCTTTCAAAACTTTTGTAACCTCCCCCTCCACCCTCCCTTCCCCCTCCTCCAACCGTGGCGAAGAGCTTCGCGTCGAATTAAGCGCGATGTGTCGCTTCGATCAACATCACCAGCCCCGCCTATGGCCGGCATGGATCGGTTGCCTGCTCGGAGGCAAGCCGAGACATGGAGGGCTAGTCAAGGCCACCTCGGCCCACACCCCTCCCTACTCCTCCCCCTTCCCTTTCCCAGAGGGCAAGGTAAGCAAAGTGGCTCTGCCCACCTCATTCCCACCACTATCCGAACATTCCCTCCCCCTCTTCATCCTCCCTCCGACTACCCCTTCCCCTTAAGTTCACCCCCTACCCCCTGTTACACCCCCCCTCCTGGGCCTATCCCCTCCCGTTTACCCCCTCCCGTAGCGTCAGCACTGCCCGACACTACGCGGAACGCGTCGCCCAAGCCACGCGCCAAGCCAGGGCGAGCGGGCCAATCACCTGGAAATAAAATGGCAAAGTCCACCACGGCAACAACCCCATGCCCACGAAGCTTGGAGCTGTGGAGTCAGTGCGGCGAAGCCCCACGACGATGGCCTGGAGGAACGAGGCATCATCGTATTGTCGGCTGAGACTGTAAGGTACGTAGCGAGTCGAAGACCGACGGAGTCGTCTGAAGGATCATCCTGGTCAACCAGGGTCAATTCATCATCGCTCAGCGGTACGTTCTACAGTACGTTGCTGTCGGTCAAAGACATCGCTAGGTCCCAAAGGGCGATTCCGCAATCATGATTCTTTGGTGTCAAGGCTGAACATAATGGAGGCCTAGTCGTGTGCCATTCGGGGGCGCTGCACCGAGATTGCCCCTGCGATTCTGAGGATGCCGTCTACTTCACCTATATATCAATGGCCGTCGTGTGCGAGGCCTTCTTCGACGCCCTGTCTCAAGTCCTTGACCAGTGAAAATCAAACTTCACGTCCTTCGCTGCCTTCGCCTCCTTCGAGGCCCTGTCTCAAGTCCTGGACCAGTTAAAATCAAACTCTACTTCTTTCGCTGCGGCACCTCGGCCCAAACCTCGATCAAATATCCGACCCTCGTACGCTCGTCTCTGTTGCCATCCACTTCGCAGCAGACCCTGAAGACCTACCGTAAAACCCCCGCGGCTGCCGCCTCTCTGCCCGACGCTGCTGAGCGTGCCTGCGCCGCCTACCAAAAATCCCTGATGCGCTCGACACGACGAACCTCTGTCCCGCCGTCACCCACTCGGCTCGAAACGGCTTGATCCCACCAATTTCCGATCAGGTCAACGCGGCCATTCTCTCTTGCGCGCAATCGCAAGCCCCCTCCCCTGCCCCGGATGCGAGCGGCATGGCAAGGATCCCCTTGACCTGGGCCACGGTCCCGTATGACGTTCTGCGACGGGCACTTGGATGGGTGGAACCGTTTTCGCCCCGCCAGCGGCATTCCACCCTTGTGTCCTGCCCTCGCGTCTGCAAGGCGTGGAGCATCACAGAGACCGAGGCAATCCGGTGGAATGTTGTAGTGGGGGGGAAGTTGGACCAGGTGGGCCGGCTCGTCGAACTCCCCCACAGTAGCAGCCGTCTTGGCACTTTCACACAATTGCCGACGGGCTCGCTCCTGCGAGCGTTGGGTATTGATGTCCACATGCCCGGCGCCATTCAAACTATCTCGCAGACCCTCGAATTTCTGTATTTGTCCACAGTCGCTCTTTGCCCGAACCTTCGGTACTTAGGGATCGGATACACCGGATCGGTAGCTCCCCTCCTATCTGTTTTGACCCTGGCCATCATATTCCAGTCTTGCACGCAACTAGCGTGCTTTCACTTCCGGGGTGATATCTATGACCATGATCCCGTCGGAACGGAAGAATTTTGGAATGCCGACCCCATGGGGAGAGCGATCATCGAGGGCGTCAATGGACT
This sequence comes from Blyttiomyces helicus, assembly GCA_003614705.1. Classification (NCBI taxonomy): domain Eukaryota; kingdom Fungi; phylum Chytridiomycota; class Chytridiomycetes; genus Blyttiomyces; species Blyttiomyces helicus. The sequence goes on along the minus strand of KZ994305.1, from coordinate 965 downwards.
GAAGTACCTTTTATTCTGTTCAAGCTCGGGTGAGATCGACGATGCTATCGATCGCGCCACTGGTCCCAAGTTGCTAGGCTGGTACACAAGCTGGGGCGCCTACGCAGAAATTCAAGTCGCCGAAAACTCTCCTGACCTTATGGTTCCGATTGCTGCAGACGACTGCCACTTAGCCAAAATTGAGGCTGTCGCACCAGGCTGTCATCTACTGGTATGCGTAAATCTGTCCTTCTGCAGGAGTAACACCTGGGTGTCGGGAACCGTTTTGGATGTAATGTTTTTGAAAGGGGGCGCGCTTGAGGGTCAGAGAAGAAGAGAAGACCGAAAAGGGGCTTGCTGATTTGGCATGTCTTGGTGCAAACCGACAAGAATAGGAATGAGAATCTGCTACTATTCCCTCTCTTTGCATGCTGTTATGGGTGGGAGGTATGTGCCATGCATTCTCGGGCCAGGGCCGAAGGTTAAGGTGGTTCGCAGTATGGGGGTAGAGGCGGTATAGAGTCAGCGCGCCACGCTCGGATGGAGTAGGGTGTGTCGGGACAAGGAACCGGACGGGGCGGCGTCAGGCTGGCTGCGGTGGAGGCGACGGTGGCTATCACCAAAAGAGCGAGGGCAGCGATGGATTGCATGGCGGAGAGAGAGAGGAGAGACGGGGACCGGTATCTCGGATGATGGTGAATAGTTTGGTGATCGCCGGAGTTTCATCGAAGGAGAGTGCAGGAGAAAACGGAAGATTGTCCAACTCTGTCCAACTCGGACTCCAAAGTCTGCCGAGACAACATTCTGCGAACACACTGATCAGTTCAACGCTTGGGGAACGTTTTATGAGTGAAAGTTAGTTGCACGCCTTCAGAATCGCCGCTCCCACGTTTTTCGCGCAGATAATTGAACCCGCCCTTCGCTCATAAGCTTGCACCCCCCCCCCCCCCCCCCCCCCCATCCCCCCGCCGCGCCCCTCAACCCCC